>JAAIIK010000074.1:2394267-2404413 GCA_014706435.1 Silurus glanis
CACACACACACACACACACTCACGAACTCATGCACTCGCACACACACTCACAAACACACGCAGATGGTGAACAGTAGGTGTTGCTCTGCCAGGACTGATCTCAGAGCAGCCGTGAGAGAAAATCTTCGGTAATATAATCCATGTTTTAAAGGTCGATATTTTTCTATCTGCTCTCGTGACCTTTGCATCTCATCGTGCTCATTAGTTTTCATAATCCGTCCTTTTGCTCGGCGAAGGCACGCGGCGGAGCGTGACAGTGTAAAGATTTTACGGGAAAAAAAAATAAGGTCTTGTCATTTGAACAACGTTCCACATGGTGTCCGTGCGCCCCGGTTTCATTCTGCCGTGGTATTTTTCCCTCTCTCTATATACTGTATACGTCGGTTCAATCTCCTCTGCTGTGTTTTGCAATTTTTGAAAAGTCCGGGCAATACCCACCTACACACAAACACACACACACGTGCATACACACACAAAAAAAGTGATTCAAAAAAATAAGCAAAAAGAAAAAAAAATATATCTACATGTACAATAAGAGTAGCTTGTGTTGTGTTCCAAAGCTTCATGTATGAATAATGAGCTGTTGAATTGATATTCTTGTTAATGCCGTGGAAGTTTTACCCACAATGCTCCAGTGTCGCCCACGAGAAAGAAGAAAAGAAATAAAGGGTGTAAAAAAAATATCAGAAGTGCCCTAAACCCTCGGTGCCCTGAGAAAATTTGTGAGACGTCTCAGCAGTTATACTCTGTTAGATGTATACGCCGGTCCAAAAGTTGGTCCACGGCATCTTCCCAATTAGTCCTGTTCGCTTGGATGTGCATTGATGGAAATGCAAAAGAAAAAAAAAAAGGGATAAAAAGAGAAAAAAGGAAGCTGTGTGACTGTGTTCCAAAACTGCTTATTGGTTTGACAAGTGCTGGTCGATAGATGCTTCTCGAATGGTATGTGTTGTAGGAGTTCACACAGGGAAACAACAACACAGAGATGCGCAAAGAAATGGCATCAATGATTCTGTGCTCTGAAAAAGGAAAAGACGGAGCTACAATACCAGAACTCAATGCATTTACACTTATCAAGAGCCACTTATTATTATTTCATTTATACATCCGAGCAGCCATGGGGTTAAGGGTCTTGCTCAAGCTTAGTCTTGCCTTTACAGTAGTTAACTCTAAGAGTATAGGTAGATGTTTGGTCCAACGCTTTGGACCGATAAGATCACACAGGACATCGTTAAACTAAATGGACTATGTGAACACCTAAACATATGATCGATATGTGCTTTTTGAATGTCCCATTTCACATCTCGTCCACTTATTATAACCTCCACCCTTCTGGGAAGATGTTCCACTGGATTTTTTTGAGATTTGTAGAGGTACAGGTACTGATGTAGGTGAGGACGCCTGGGATGCAGTCAGCCTGGGATTGAGATCAGAGCTCTATGGGTGGCCATTTAAGATCTTCCACTCCAACCCATGTAAAGCAGATCTTCATGGAGCTGGCTTCATGCACAGGGGCACGTATCATCCTGAAACAGTTTTGGGTCTCCTAGTTTAAGTGAAAGGAAAATTTTATCCAAGCATCCAAAGACATTCTAAACAATTGTGTGTCTCTAAATGTAAAGTCCGAAATCTCAATAGATTTGTGCAATACACTGTATATACAAAAACTTTTCCCAACCATTTACATACAGTAATGTGATTGGCTGCAACAGAATCTGCCACAGAAGCATATAGGAAAGTGTTTAAGGCATTGGGTTCCTGATTGGTCAGGTCAATGGTTCAATCTGCTACTGTTGGGCCCTTGAAAAAGGCCCCTTAATGATCCAGGTTATCATGGCAGGCCCTGCACTCTGAGCCCGACTTCCTTATCTATCTATCTATCTATCTATCTATCTATCTATCTATCTATCTATCTATCTATCTATCTATCTATCTATCTATCTGTCTGCAGGGTTGGTTGGTTGGGTGGTTGTTTTCTGTCATGTTGCTTCTGTTAAATCCATTACATTCGACAATAAGAATTGATGCTGTACATAATAGCATTCAGTCCAACGTACACCATTTGAGACGCCGTTAATCCTCGAGGGACTCCGAGATCCTCATGAACAATTTGTTACATTTTTATTACATTTTGTGCCTCAGCATACCGACATAACGAGGACAGGACGATACGATGTCTGCACGGGTTACGTAAAGCCCAAACCACCCATTTGCATCTTCATATTCAGTGGAGGCCAGCGGAGCTCCAAATCCTCGTGATATATGCTGAGGTGTTTTGTCCTTATTATCTTTTGTCACTTCGTGTTAGCTTGTTTTCTGAAATAAGGCTCATCTGGAGACATTATATGGAGACATTTCCCTGCCGCTCCGGAGGTCCAATCAAGCATGAAGAGTGTGACGGGCTACATCACATTAGCCGTGTTTGTGTGTGTGTGTGTGTGTGTGTGTGTGTGTGTGTGTGTGCGCAAGATTTGTTCTGCACCAGGGAATAGATGCTTTTCAACCCATTTGTCCTTTGATCAACTCATTAGTGAACCACCGATTGCACCTTCAAGCTGATAGAACGTATCATGATGGTATTGTTTATCAATCGAGGACAAAGTGGATATGTACGATCGCTTCTTGGTTAAGTAGATGACATGTCCATTTAACCTGGAATACACAAATTGGACAGGGACAACCCTTGTACTTCTGTAGTCAATCTATTCAAGCATTCACTATGAGGTTCAAGTGAATACAAGTTATTGAATTTTTAACCTATATACACTATATGGACAAAAGTGTGCTTTTTGAGCATCTCATTCCAAATATAATCCCTTTATTTAATCCCACATTTATCCCACATTTTGCTTTTGTAATAATTTCCACTCTTCTGGGAAGATGTTCTACTAGATTTTGTGGAGATTCATTCAGCCACATGGGTGTTATAAAAGTCAGGCAGTGCTGTAGGTGAAGCGAGGAGATCTAACAGTTTGGAGAAGAAACACACATGGCTGGAAGTCATGTGTCCCAATAATTTGTCCATATAATGTATATAATAAAGATGACTATATGTATAAAACTATTATTATAGTTAATAGACATTTTATTACACTCGTGTGTGTTCATTTTACCACATTCAAAGGCGTCCTATACAATTGTGCACCTCCAACCTTGTGGTAAAAGTTTGAGAAAGAATCACATACTGTATGGCTGAAAATTCAGGTGTATTTTAAATTAGGAATTCATTCATGAATAGCTTTGAAGCTGCAGTAGAAATTCAAGCGTTAATCAATTTTCAACTTAGATACTATTATTATTATTGTTTTATTTCACACGTGATTGTACATTTGTCTATTTTTGCATTATTGCATTGCAAAATGTTTTGTCTGGAACATCTTCTTACATCTAAAATAAAACTGCATGTAAAACTTTACAGCACTCGCACTACTAAATACGTAACACTCCAACAATGGTAGGTTCTTCTTCTTTCAGCTTTCCCCTGTCCTCTACATCTGCCTCTTTCAAACCAACTACCTGCATGTCTTCCCTCACCACATCCATAAACCTCCTCCTTGGTCTTCCTCTTTTCCTCCTTCCTGGTGGCTCCATCCTCAGCATTCTCCTACTGATATACCCCATGTCCCTCCTCTGCACATGTCCAAATATCTCAATCGCGCCTCCCTCACCTTGTCTCCAAAACGTCCTACATGCGCTGTCCCTCTAATAAACTCATTTCTAATCCTGTCCATCGTCGTCACTCCCAATGAACATCTCAACATCTTCAGCTCTGCTACCTCCAGCTCCACCTCCTGTCTTTTACTCGATGTCTCTGTCTCTAAACCAGACAACATCTCAGGTCTCACCATAGTCCTATAAACTTTCCCTTTCATGCTCACAGATACTCTTCTATCACAAATCACTCCTGCTATCACTCTTCTCCACCCACTCCACCCTGCCTGCACTCTTTTCTTCACTTCTCTAACAGACTCTCCATTATACAATTACTGTTGATCCCAGGTACCTGAACTCCTCCACCTTCTCCACCTCTTCTCCCTGCAACCGCACCACTCCACTGCCCTCCCTCTCATTCACACACATGTACTCTGTCTTACTCCTACTGACTTTCATTCCCCTTCTCTCCATCGCGTACTTCCACCTCTCCAGGCTCTTCTCAGCCAGCTCCCTACTCTCACCACAAATCACAATATCATCCGCAAACATCATAGTCCAGGAAGACTCCTGTCTGACCTCGTCCTTCAACCTGTCCATCACCACTGCAAACAGGAAAGGGCTCAGATCCGATCCTTGATGCAGTCCAACCTCCACCTTAAACCAGTCTGTCGTTCCTACTGCAAACTTCACTGCTGTCCCACTGTCCTCATACATGTTCTGCACCACCCTCACATACTTCTCTGACACACCAGACTTCCTCATACAGTACCACAACTCCTCTCTCGGCACCCTGTCGTACACTTTCTCTAAATCCACAAATACACAATGCAACTTCTTCTGACCTTCTCTATACTTCTCCATCAACATTCTCAAAGCAAATAAGGCATCTGTGGTGCTCTTCCTCAGCATGAAACCATACTGTTGCTCACAGATGTTCACCTCTTCTCTCAGCCTGGCTTCCACTACTCTTTCCCATAACTTCATGGTGTTACTGATCAACTTAATTCCCCTGTAGTTACTGCAGGTCTGCACATCTCCCTTATGCTTAAAGATCGGTACCAGCACATTCCTTCTCCATTCCTCAGGCATCCTCTCACCTTCCAATATCCTGTTAAACAATCTTGTTAAAAACTCCACTGCATCTCACCTAAACATCATCACGCTTCTACTGGTATGTCATCTGGTCCTACTGACTTTCCACTCTTCATCCTTTTAATTGCTGCTCTCACTTCCTCTTTGCTAATCCTATCCACTTCCTGCTTCACCATCTCCACACCATCCAACCTTCTTTCTTTCTCTCTCTCATTTTCCTCATTCATCAGCTGCTCAAAATACTCCCTCCATCTTCTCAACACACTCTCCTCACTAGTCAACACATTTCCATCTCCATCCTTTATTGCTCTAACTTGCAGCACATCTTTCCCAGCTCGGTTCCTCTGCCTGGCCAATCGCCACAAATCCTTTTCTCCTTCCTTAATGTCCAACTTCACATAGAGCTCCTCATGGCATTTGCCACATTCCCTCTTCACCTGCTGCCGCATCTCCTGGAACAACAACAATAGTAGCTAATCCAACAAAAGTGGGCGTGGCCTCCAGCATAATTTCTAGTAGTCACGTGAATTGCAGGTTCTAGTAGTCACGTTTCTAACATGCAGAAAAACAAATCAGTGAATTAATACATTAAAGAATGAATGAATGAATGAATGAATTAATAATAGCAAAATCAGGGTAAAATTGATCAAATCCAAATAATAATGATAATTAAAAAAGGGTTGGATTTGAATCATTGTCAATAGAAAATGGCAAAAATTCTACTGTAGCTTCAAAGATATCCATGAATCCCTAAGTGGTTTAGACAACACTTCTTCAATTGAATCATATTCAATTCTTTACTGCTTCTACAGTGAAAAATACTTTAAGCTTTTATGATATATTTCATATTATATTTTCATAATATCATCAGCTCATATTGGACTAAGAAATCAGAAGCTATAATACTGTGTGACGCGAGTAGGAAAGGTAAGTTCTTCTATACCCACTGTCCTAATTTCTCCCGATTCCTATATGGTTCACGGAGCAAAGATGGAAATGCCTCCGAATTGAAACTGACAGGCTGCAATTTATCCTCAGAGTCATTGGTTTATTTCAAATCTAATGTGCTGGAATACAGGGCCCGAAAAAACCCACGAAAACTGCATCGGCATTCACTTACTTACGAGCCGCATCCCTGTGTGTGTGTGTGTGTGTGTGTGTGAGAGAGAGATATCAAATATCAGATTTGATCCAAGCACATTTGTTTAATATACTATATATATATATATATATATATAAATATATATATATATATATATATATATATAATAAGTGACACGGAAAAATACATGCAGTACATCAATATTTGTTTTACAGTAATCATACATGGTATGTCAATAGTTTGTGGACACTGGAGGGTAAAATTTGTAGTTGTAAACATCTCATTCTACATTTATTCCTATTTGTATTAAAATAACCTCTACATTTCTAGAAAGATGTTCCACTAGATCTCAGGAGATTTGTTTAGATTCATTCATCCACAAGGGTGTTAGTAAAATCAGGTACTGATGTCGGTGAGAAGGTGAGGAGGCCTGGGGTGCAGTCGGCCTGGGTTTGAGGTCAGAACTACAGTTCTATCAGGCAACTCAAACTTTAAATCTTCCACTCCAACTCATGCATGGCATATCTACATGGAGCTGGCTTTGCACACTGGAGCAGGTTCGAGTCTCCTAGATCAAGTGAATTGCCTCTAAATATGTGGTAATATTTTGCGGAAGAACTGCATACGGCAGGAAAAATCAGGCGTCCCAATACTTTTGTCCATAGAGTGTACATTAAGACCATTTTATTTATATATATATTTATTTGAATGATATTGCAATTGAAGTCATTGTATAAACTGCACCCTGATTTGAGAACAATGTGTAGGGACACATGACTCAGTGCTCAGTGCTCGCTGAATTGAACTTCTCTCACATGTGACAGTTTGTTTGAAGGCTTTCTTCACTCCTCTACACTTGTCCTTTCTGGTTGGTTAATAGAATATCTCTTTAATTTGTTAATCAGATATTATAGTTTAGTGTATAATCACTATTCTGCATTGTATTGTATTGATGCTTGTATTAAGGTTCCTTTACTGTTTCTATCAATGTTTGTGAAATACAAACACAATTTACATCTGGTCTTTTATCTGAGCTGCCCCAGATAAAAGACTGAAATAAATCACTCAGGTTGATTTCTTTGTTCATAAACAGTGTTGCTACGGCCACATCTACTCTAATCCGGATACATTTAAAAAAGTCGTTTTGGTCTAATAACATTCCGTGTCCACATTTTTGTTTTCATTCATGTCCTAAAAGTTGCTCATTCACACTGAAACATCTGAAAACGTTTACATCCCTGTACTGCGCATGAGCCTCCGTTTTCACAGTCAACACTGCAAAGTTGTTTTTAAAACTTTCCGTTGACTGAAAACGTCGTCTCAGTTTGGATTGAAGGCCAAAACCGAGAGAAAAACATACGCTTTCAAAAACTAAAGTGTATTAGTGTGGACATGGCCTATGCCACATTTTCAGAGAAGTTAAAAGTCGGCCGTTAACACGGTCTTGTGACCAAAAATGGCCTGAGAAAATGATCTGAAAGGGTCTGTAATTCAGAATGACCTTCTCACAATGTATTTGCTGCTACTGACTATCCAATAAAACGCAACATGAAGTGACATATTGATCAATGGGACATGACGCTAAAACTTAAATACCATGGAGCCTAAAAGAGTTAAAAGTTATACCGGTATGTGAAATCCCAACAAATGAGAAACTCTTGTTGAGTAAAGGTTCTGCTTGTATGATGTAACAGTTGCTATGACCGCATTACTAGATGAAAGCAAATTGTCAAGGAATTGCAGCTGTTCCTTTGCCATGACCGGGTCCATATTCTTCTCCTCTGCTGCATTGATAAATAGCACAATTGCCAACTCATCTTGCTTTATTTGTTTACCACTAGCGAATTTCGTCCTAAGGTAATAACGTACACGTTTTCTTCTTCTATATTACAGTAATTACACGTTTTTCTTCTATATTACAGCATTTCTCGAATCATCCTGAATATTTGCAAACCAGGAAGTGCATTTCTCAAAACAATTTGTACAAACAGCACAACACATTGGATTTCTTGCAAAAGCATCTCAAAAGTCATTGTTCACAAACAAAATCGTCAAAATGTTTGGTCGTGTTGTCAGTTTGTGCACAGATTCAGCATTTCCTGAGGTAAATTAGAGTTTGGATTACAGTGATTGAAAATGCACAAAGGCTGAATTTCCTTCGCATTTATGAATTTCAACGACACAAATTGATTTATTTGATTGCATATTTGATTTATATTGAGTGCAAGAGACCAGACAGGATTCACACTTTTACTGCACTGTACAAGTGTTTGTTCATTTTTGGGTTGTTTATCCATTTTCAGAAATTATAATTCTGTGTTTTGCTCTGTCTGCATCTGCTCAAGAGATTCACTTTTGACTTATTTTAGAAAATTAATGGTTGATCAAGATTCTTCTGCACAATTCATCAATTCAAGACACATTTACAAGGAAAGAAAAAAATTACATTGACATTTAAGCTTGATAAATTCTGACAACTGGTTTATCCATTTTACATTCAATCACTTATACAATGAACTGATGCTAAGATGTTTTGGGGGTTAAAACTGTTCAGGTGGAACCAGTATAATATATATATTGATCAACACGCCATTAAAAGCTGATAATGTAGGAAACAGCTAACACTTGTACACGATCAGTTAAATGAATGTACCAAAGTATGTGTTCAAAGCAACAAGAACTGCTTTAATGATGTGCACAAGTGACTAAATGAACACATAATGTCATTTTGAGAATTTTATTTCTGATCTGAGAAATGCTCCAAAGCAACTGAGAAAAACTGTAACCTGCATCATAGCCTATGATTCAATATGTGTCTTCATCATACAATGCACATCTGGGTTCCATCTTAGACAGTGTGATTTGTTTTGAATCTATAAGATTGCACAGAAGAAACATCTGCAAAAAACTTTCAGAAGGCCAGATTTCACCATGTCCAGGGTTTTTCCAGGCCGTCGCAGACTCCCCGGTTTAATTAACATTAACCCATGTTCGATTTAGCATTCATTATTCACCAGAAACTTTAAGAAAGCAACAGTTAGCATGAATTGAGATTTGTTTAAATGTTAACTAAACCCACAGGCACTGGCTAATGTTTATTCACAACCACGACTATGAATCATTTGGAATAAATGTGCAAAAGATAAAAAATTACAGCACGTCCAAATATCTAAATGTTGATGAATTACCAAACTCTGGCTTGAATATATAAATATGAATATGTTTTTAGGGGGTTGGTTTTATTTTTATACCATCTTGCTCAAAGAACACCATAATGGCATGCAATTATAAACTGTTTCTAATTAGAAAAACAGCTGCCTTCCAGTTGGACTAGTACAGGAGGAGTATCTCTTGGACACTGTCTATGTGACTGTGTGGGACACTGTACAAGTATCGTGTCTGACTCTAGTCAGAAGTCCAGTTTAAAAAGTAACAATATTTAGAGCTTAGGAATGAAAAAAACTGGGAAGACCCAGATGTTTTTGCTGACATATATAACCCAAGGGTCAGCAAACACATCTGTGTCTTTGTAGTTCTGCTCATTCGTTTTTAAAGACCTGAAAATAGTTGCTAATTTGTCTAGCCAGACTTTATACTTACACTGTGTCACATGATCACATTTACAGGATATATTAACCCCAGGATATCATGTGCACCATAATTGCATACATATTACATTTATGGCATTTGGCCGACACCCTTATCCAGAGCGACTTACATTTATGTAATTTTTACAAATGAGCAGCGATGGAGTTAAGGGCCTTTTTCAGGGGTCCAGAAGTGGCAATTTGGTGTGGCTGGAAATTTAACTCATGACCTTTGAAGGCAAAGTCCAGTGCCTTAACCACTAAGCTACCACCTCCCAAAATTTAATAGGTTATTTAGAAAACGATTCGTTTGTTTTGAGTCATTAATGTGACTCATCTCAAAGAGCGATTCATTTTTTTTTCTACTGGACGCTGGAACTCCATAGGTTGTTTACAGGAAATAGAATTGAGTAGTTCACCTCTCGACCCTTCTATTCTGTGTCGTTCGTTCTTTTATCACGTGACTCTTATAGACGCTATGCAGGGCATTACACAGGAAACAGAATTGAGCAGTTCTCTGGTCAGAGTTGTTTTTTTCCTTTTGTCACATGACTACCATATTTGCTCTGAAGGCGATTAAAGGAACAAAATGAACTAAATGACTCAAAAAATATTGATGAATGAGATTCAAAGAACCAAGTCAGTAAAATGATTCAATCTTCCCATCACTATATATATATATATATATATATATATATATATATATATATA
>JAAIIK010000074.1:2434270-2448753 GCA_014706435.1 Silurus glanis
CTCTCTCTCTCTCTCTCTCTCTCTCTCTCTCTCTCTCTCTCTCTCTCATGGCTCCTTTCATCCTCCGAGATTCAGGCCAAATCTCATCACTCAAATTGATTAAACCACATAATCAAAAGCTTTGTTTAAGAATCACTAACACAGCATTCATATTCCCTGCACTTGTCTGATCAATCCAGTTTAGGATGGATTTTTTTTTCTCAGCAAATCCACCCTAAAAGTCTGATAACTTCTTTCCCTACATACAAATCCATTTTGCTGAATTGCACTTTGAGATGTTTCTTTTTTCTTCACTGGCTCGGATAGAAAAATCTCACCGTTATGAAGAATTTAAGAGGCCTGACATTTTTTGTTTTATTTTCAAAAGAGACAGAAAAAAATGAGGAAATATTCTGTTCGGGAAACGAGTGCAGGATTCCGAGTCATTAGAAGACACACTGCAGCTTCGGGATGTTTCTTGATTGCTGATGTAGTGCAAATTGAAGTCATGTAGACCGAATATTGGGACTAATTCACTATTCACTACTATTTACCTGGGTGTGATTGGGTGTGTATGTTTGTGTGTTTATTACAGTTCAGATCAATCGATTCAACTTAATTTCAACAATGGACAATGTCCTGAAGCAGCTTTACAGAGATAAAGATTATAAAATATGAATATATATTCACATTAGACAATATGAATGTATAAGTTCAGTGCCTATAAGTTTGTTCCTTATAATTGTTACCCCTAATGAGGAGGAAAAGAAAAAACTCCCTGAGATGTCATGAGGAAGAAAACTTGAGAGGAGCCAAACTCGAAATCTTAACACCACATGTCTATTCATTACAGTCCCTTTATGATGATGGATGGATGGATGGATGGATGGATGGATGGATGGATGGATGGATGGATGGATGGACGGACGGACGGACAGACAGACTCACTGACTGACTGACTGACTGATTGATTGATTGATTGATTGATTGATTGATTGATGGATGGATGGATGGATGGATGGATGGATGGTGTTTGAACTTCGGCTCCAAAGTCCAATGTCTAAACCACTAAGTTTGTACCTCCTAAATACAGAACTCTAGTTCGAGCAAACTGTAGTAATTTTAGAAGACTTTTGATATTAACTACAGTCCAAATCCATCCTCAAAGTTCTTGAGTTGCTCAGAAACATCGTGGATCTTTAGGCTGTTGATGTGGAACCGTCCTTAGCTGCACAGAATGATCTCTAACTGAAGAGAACTCCATCCAGAGGCAGGGCATTGAGACGAATCAGGCGAAAACAAAGAGGCCGAGTGAAGGAAGAGAAAGAGAAATAAGGACTGGTAAGTATCCTTATTGTTACACTTTACATGTAGTTTTGTGTATATCTGTTCAGGTTTGTGTATATTTGTGTAGTGTAGTGTATATTTGTGAAGGTTTGTGTATATATGTGTAGATTTGTGTATTATTTTTGTAAGTCTGTGCAGTTGTGTGTATATCTGTTTAGGTTTGTGCACATCTGTATAGTTTTGTGTATACATCTGTGTAGTTGTGTGTATATTTGTGCAGTTTTGTGTGTACATCTGTTCAGGTTTATGTATTATTTGTTAAGGATAGTGTATATATGTGTAGTTTTGTGTATATATATCTGTTAAGGTTTATGTAAATGTGTATAGTTGTGTGTATATATTTATTCCTGTTTATCTATTATCTGTTGAGGACAGTGTATCTTTGTGTAGTTTTTGTGTAAATCTGTTCTGGTCAATGTATATTATTGTAGTTGCTTTGTGTATATTTGTTCAGGTTAGTGTACATTTGTGGTTTTGTTTATTATTTGTGTAAGTCTTAAAGTTGTGTGTGTATTTGTGAAGTTTTTGTGTATATCTGTTCAGGTCAATGTTTAACTTTGTAGTTGCTTTGTGTATATCTGTGCATGTTTGTGTATATTTGTGTATAGCTGTTTAGGTGTGTGTGTGTGTGTGTGTGTGTGTGTGTGTGTGTGTGTGTGTGTGTGTGTGTAATTTTTTTGTGTTCTAGCTGTGTAAGTCTGTGAAGTTTTGTGTATCTCTGTTTGGGTTAGTGTATATTTATGTAGGTATGTGTGTCTGTATAGGTTTTGTATTATCCATGTAGGTTTGTGTAGTTGTGTGCATATCTGTGCAGGATGGTGTACACTTATGTAGGTTTGTATATTAGCGGTGTAGTGTTGTGTATAATGGTGCAGGTTTGTGTATTTTTGTCACTAAAGAAAAGTTGATGAAGGCACGTTTACAGTCATGTGAGCACTGAACAGAAATCATCCTGTATTGGAAAGTTCTCACTTATGCCCATTTCCTACAAAAATGCCTGATTCAAGGTTATTGGTGTTAAACTTTAGAAAAGTTGTGTTAAAAATGTACATCTTTACATTCTGACCCTTCAAGGGCTCACGAAATAAACTAGCCGAGGCTGACTTGAGCTTGACACCCTGCATTCGGTGAATATTAAACAGAATCTGGGAGCAGCATGTTTGAGTCTGTTATGGCTATTTATGAGGTTTTTAAAAAAATCAGTTCTAGTTATTAACACACTTTTGTACCCTGTATAGAAAAAATCTGTGCATATTTGTTGGCATCCATCCTTATATGGAGCTGGAGGTAGTTTTTGTAGTGTTTGTACATGATTTTTGGTTTTGCTGTGGAGATTTTCATATACAGCATAAGGCAGATTCTGTTATCCAGCGCAGTAAACATACATCTAAGTCATACAACTGAGCAGTTGAGGGATAAGGAGCTTGCTCGAGGACCCAGGGGCATCAGCTTGGTGGGGCAAGGATTTGAACTCGTGACCTTCCAAATCCACTAAGTATGCTATTTGTGTTTATTCAGCCGCAAGAGCATTACTGATTTTGGGTGAGGAAACCTTGTGAATTCTCATGGTTCCAGTTCATCCCAATGGTGTTCAGTGGTGTTGAGAAGATCTTTCATTTCAAACCGAACAGATCACGTCTTTATGGTGCTCGGTTTGTAAAAATCCAGCCATCTGGTTTGCTGCTTTTACACATTTCATACTGTATATTTCAATAAAATTGAAAATTCATTCATTGCACGGCATCTATACTTAAATTTATAACTTAAAATGTATATATTTTTATTTATAGATTTATTCTCTTATATTTTATTTTCAGAATTAGAAAAAGAAAGAGTTTCATTGCCATGTATGTTTGCACTTACAAGGAATTTGTTTTGGTGACAGAAGCTTCTAGTTGCACATCTAATTCCAGCTGTGTGGCAATAGTTTAAGGCAGAAGCATATATAAGGGTGATGGTCAGGGGGTGCACATACTTTTAATCATATAGTGTACAGTATATTGTAGTTGTATGTGGTTGTTTGTGGTAGCATCTGATAAATGAGATGGTAGAACCAAGATCAAACAAATATGCAATGGCATTCTTCTTTACTTATAGTATATACTCTATAGGCAAAAGTAAGTGCACCCCCAAGACCATCAATTCTATATTTGGTCTTCTCTAAAATCTGGTACTATTTGGTCCTTCTCCACCAGTTACTATAACAAGAAAAAGTTGAATAATATTAATGGGCTGGGATGTTCCAGGGTCCTCGGTTTGATTTGGAGCCTATTGACAGGCCTGTGTTCCCTTTGAGTCCAGAAAAATTTCCTCTGGGTCTAAAAGCATTTCTGTTGATTGAGTGCACCATAGATGAACTTCTACTTTAGATAATCCAGGATGAGCCTAACCTCCCATTCAGCCCCTCCTTTAAATTTCCTTCAAATTCCAATTCTCATTCTAAAAAAGAATTAAAGCATTTAATGAACAGAAACCCATTAAAAGCTGTTGGATTAGAAGTAGCCCAAAATCCATTCAATCCTCTGCCAAATAATCAACTTTGTAATTGATCCTCCAATCCAGTTTCCTTGCTTTTGCATCCAGGATTCCTAATCACACACACACCTGTCTGCAATCACTGATTCACTGCAAATACACACACCATCACAGAGTATCGCTTTTAGCTAATCACTAATGACATTACCAAGCCTTTATTTCTGAGCGCACTCAGTCTCCTTTCAACTTGAAGGTGGTGGAGAAGAAAGTGAGCTTCAAAAGCGATAAGAGAAAGAAAACCAGCCAGTCTTCTATCAATTAAAGGGAAATATTCCTTACTCTGATTTGGGACATCTTTAAAACTAAAAGAAACCCAGTTCTAACTTGAGTAGTTGTTTCACCAATAGACAAAGAATTTTAAAATATCTACACATACTCAAGATAGCATCATATGTGGAGGGCAATGAGGGTGAGAATGAGAACCAGGTGAGAAAACAAAGCCTGAGCCAGAGAGTATCACCAACTTTGAACTTGAAGCTTTCTGAGATCCACCATACAGTACAACGACACAAGGAGTAAGAACTGCAGCATATTCAGAACCAGCCTGAGGCATTACCCCGTCTTAAAGAATGTGTGCCTTCGATCCGATATGTATGAAACACTCGAATCATGTTTTATATTTCGGCTGTGGATTTGCAGGCTGGATATGTCTGATTTGCAAAGTCCAGCATGAGGTGATATCAAAAAGGGTTCGAGATTGATGCTGTCACTGGTGCTGTTCTGATGGCGTGCGTTACCACGTTAGCACGTTAGAACAAAGACCAATCCTGAAATTCTGCATGGAACTGGGCAAATCCGTCACAGAGACATTTAACATGACGTACGTTTGACATACGGTGATGCTGCAAATCGTTCGAGGTGTTTTGACTGGTTCAAGTGCAGAAGAACATCACTAGAAGATGACGAGAGATCAGGAAGACCTTCAACGAGCTCAACCAAACAAAGAACTTCCGGGAACTTGTGCATGATGATCGTCAAAGAATAATCCACATGATCCCACTTCTGCACCCACCCTATTTGCCAGATTTGGCTCTTGCAGACTTCGCCCTCTTCCCAAAGATGAAGATGCAGCTCAAAGGTCGCCGTTTTCACACCGTTGTTGATCGAAAAATCTAAGCAGATGCTTGACAGGCTTTGAGAAAAAGACTTCCAGGACACGTTCCAGAAGCAGCAGGAATGCTGGGGGTGCTGTATTACTGTGTAAGGGAACTATTTTAGAGGTGACAGTGTGTAAATTTAGATAAATAAAGTAATCTCTTGTAAACAGAGCGAGTCACCAAACTTTTTTGATACCACCTAATAGTTTTCTTAGATAAGGTTTGGAGATGTCTTAAATTGTGGTGATTTGGACTTTTGCCTAGTTAATGTTGTTTGATTATAAATTGACACATTTTGTTTCCCGTTTATGGTACTGGATTATGATTCGGATTTGTCTGCCTGTTTATTTAATAAACGTCATACGCATTTAAAAAAACAGCACTTTTTTCACTACCAACTTTCTGTACAAATACCATGTGATCATGTTTATTATAAAAACCACTGTACATAAAATCAGAGGTGTAAAGAGTAGCTGAAAATCATACTTGAGTAAACGTATAGATACTTTACTGCAAAACTTTTCCCCAATTCCAATATAACAAGTAAAAGTCTTTGAGTATCTGATTTGAACAGTACTTGAGTATTTGACTCATATTGAACATAGACTCAAAGATGAACTAAGACACGTTAGTGAAAAGCCAAAAGCAATCGATTTGATTAGATCGATTTTTTTTTTTAAAAATCGATCTAATCAAATCGATTGCTTTTGGCTTTTCACTAACGTGTCTTCAAAAAGGGATCTTCAGATAAAAAAAAATGACATGATCATGTCACAAAGTAGAAGAACCATTTGTATTTAATAGACAAATACAATAAAAAATAAAAATTAAAGTAAAGAATTGTAGATAAAATAAAACCAAATATTCAGAGCTGACTGATGTAATTGGAAACGTTCAACTGTCAATTAAAATCTAGTAAAGTAGTGTAAAAAATATTTTTTTGAATTGTAAATGTAGTAAAAGTTGCTTGATATCTTTTTAAAACTAAGTAAAACTAGAAAGTAGCCAAAAAAAACTACGCATTAACGAACATTTACTCAAATTACTTGACACAACTGCATAAAATATATTTGGTTGAAACAGCTTTTGTGTTGTGTTGTGTTCTAGGTATTATAATTTCCTCCAGTTCTTAAGTTTACGTGTCCTTCTGTTACCAGTTTCTGGTTATTTTCTTAAAATCTTGTAAATGAATTCACAAAAGCCAATTTGTATGAAATGCGATGAGCGCTTAAGGTTACAGTGAAGGCCAGAGTTAGCGGTCAGGGCTTTTCATGCAATTTTATTCATATGAAATCTCCCACATTAAAATTCCTATTGATTTCCCATAATTTGGGGTTGTCCATGTTTACACTTGGAGTCTGTTCACTGATCTGACCAGCTTTGGGTACTGAAGTTCCTTTCTTTTACACCGTACAGGCATTCCCGTTGTCTCAATTTCCCAACTGCGAACGAAAAAGCTGTTGAAAGAGGTTACATGACAGCTCACCTTTCGCAAAAGTGCCACTTTTGCGCCGAAGAAGCAATCCGACCCAGCGAAAGAGATTTGGTGTGCCGTGCTCTAGTCTGGTATTGAAACACTTTGGCATCCCAAAAAAAAAAAAAAAAAAAAAAAGAAAGGTGAGAAACAGCGAGGCGGGAGAGAAGCAGGAAAAAAATATTACCTTAAACTTTAGCGTCCTCTTCTTGAAAATTGAACTCTTCAAATGACACTCTTCAAATTACCTGACAAGCACCACCTCCGGAGACCCGACACCATGAAGAGAAATAAAGTCACTGCTTGGATTTCCTGCTAAATTGCACTGGATCCGGCCTTTGTTTAGATGCACATAAGGAGGCCCTGAAGGTCTCTCAAGGCTTTTTATTGCTGTTATTAACAGCATTGAGGATGTTCATGATCTCACCCTCTGGCAATGCTTAGATTTATTAGTCCTCCAATGGTGATATTTTAACCATGCTTTTCCAGAATGCAGGATGACTGCTCATGGGTGGATTTCTGCAAGGATTAAATTCCCATATTAAAACAAATCAAAATTAATTGTATTTGTCACATACACATTCATACAGAGTACATGTAGTGAAATGCTTATAATAACTGTCCAACAGGTAAATAGAATAAAAATATAAAAAGCATATATATATATATATATATATATGTGTGTGTGTGTGTGTGTGTGTATATGTGTGTATATGTGTATATATGTATATGTGTGTGTGTATGCATATATGACATAGACATGGTATATAGTCCATATTTAAAGTGTCAGTGTGATTGTCATATCAATGACAGTTTCACATTATTCACATGAATCACAATGAACAAAAAAAAGCATTCTATTTGTGAGATGAAGCAGAAAATGGATGTTCTAGCGGTCCCAGAATGTGTCGAAGTTTGCCCTGGAGGTCAGAAGCAGCTCGTCAGCTGTACATGAGCACGCTGAGTAGGCGTTAAAATGCCAGATGGCAACTTTTTGCAGTTTTTGCAGTGACTGTGGACATTATTGCTCTGGGTGATGTGTGGGTATATACTTTTTATGAGCCAGCAGTGGTGAAAATCCATAGAATAAACCTGCAGGAATTTCTTTGCCATTGTAGCCATATCCGTTTCTGTTTTTGATTCATTTCCCCAAATATTAAGTAAATCACATTTCCACGTTCTTCTACCGCTGTTGCTTTTGCGGTCGTTTTCCGCATCTCAAGATTAGAATGATGACTGTATGTGCAGAAACCCGTTTGGCCACTTAGTCCAATATACAGTAGGAAAGATAACACATTTCTCATATCACTGGCAGGAATTAAATTCGTATCACTTCATTCTGAAAGAATGATCAGATAGATATTAAGTTTATATTTCACACATACCTGGAGGTGGCATCTCAGTGGTTAAGGTTCTGAGTTACTGATTGGGAGGTCAGGGTTCAAGCCCTTCAAGAAACTTTAGTCTGTTCATGTGGAATTGAAAAGAAGCCCATCCAGAGGTAGGATGTCAGGAGGAATCAGGCAGATCCAAAGGAAGTGGTCACTGGTACCTCAGGAGCTTGTTTAAAAACACAATTGTTTGCTTCCTGTTTTTCAGGAAGAACCACATATGCGGATCACTTACCCTGGGACCATCTGGTGTATTTGTTCCAGGCCTGAAACAGTAACCTT
This sequence comes from Silurus glanis, assembly GCA_014706435.1. Lineage (NCBI taxonomy): Eukaryota > Metazoa > Chordata > Actinopteri > Siluriformes > Siluridae > Silurus > Silurus glanis. The sequence continues at coordinate 2,442,376 of JAAIIK010000074.1, forward strand.
TTAAACCATTCGTGGACTTGGTTTAGCCAATCAAAATCGAATTCATGCATTTAGAGTTTTGAATCGGTGTTTGTAAACACATTAATCATAGACAATTAGAAAAATAAGGAAATAGATATTATGCGTGGATAAATATACAACAGCCTTCATGGGTGAATGGTATAATCCTACGGTGAGCAGAAAACAAGTAATGTTCGAATATTTACTTTCTGCTCGCTGTATAATAAATAATAATAAATAATGGCAGAAAATGGAGCATATTTCATTCTGTCATGTTCACTCTTGTTTAAATTTGGAACACAGCAGCAAAGGATTTGAAAGTAAAAGAGGGAAAAAATGCCACGTAACTAAGCTGACAGTCTGCATTACGATTAGTGCCCACACTCGTTTGGAAAATTCCCCATACGTCTGGGATAAATGTGCATTGGGGTTGATGCTCGGTGGAAACCCGGCGCAGGCTGTCAGTTTGGAATAAACAGCGACCGCTTCTCATAACGTTTAGCCTTCGGCCAGCCTTCATTACTGACCTAATGAGGCCAAATGAATGAGTATGGAAGCAGAGCTCTTGTCGAGCCACTAACAGATGAGAGACATAGCGTATTAGGCTAAGCTGCTGAGCTAACACCGAGGGGGAGTTCCAGCTGACTCAATAAACTTTCTTGTAGAACGATAAAGACAAGCAGATTGGCTGTTTTCCTTCTTGCAAGGTAAAGTGAGTTACATGGGCTCTTTTCAAAACATTCACATTTAGTGCATTTGACAGATGCCCTTATCCAGAGCGACTTATAATTATCTCATTAACGTATATCTCGACTCGAGCAGTTATGGATTTGCCCAAGAGAACAGCAGTGGTAGTTTGGTGGCGCTGGTATTTGAACACATGACCTTCAATTTAGTCCAACAGTTTAAACACTGAACTATCGCTTCCACATTTCTTCGTTCGGAAATGTCTTGAGTACAAGTGGAGTATAAAGGAACTTACTTGTTTCGTAGAAATTCCACAGCATTTAATGTAAATGACATAAAGAACAATTTTGTGGACATCTGACCATAAGCCTGGTACAGAGTGCATTTTAAACATCCCAAAAGTGGTAGCTTTTGAGTGTTTAAGGCATTAGTCTGTCGATCTGTAGGTCATGAGTTCAATTCCAGCTACACCAAATGGCTACTCCTGGGCCCTTTAACAAGACCCTTAACCCATTAGCTGCTCAGTTCTATGGATGAGATCAGTCACACACTTACCCCAAGTGTGCTCAGTAGGGTTGGAGCTCTAAAGCAGAAGATCATTCACATCTATAAGCCCATGTAAAGCAGATCTTAATGGAGCTGGCTTTATGCATAGCGGCATTGTCATGCTGGAACAGGTTTGGGTCTCTTAATGCCTCCAAAGACGTCATATACAATTGTGTGCCTTTAACGTTGAGGTAACAGTTTGAAATAGATATTGAAACGATTGTGAAAAAAACATTACATCACTCTGCTGTTGTTTAATTTCTCCTAATATCGAGTCCCCACAAGTGTTAATTGCTTATTTGGTGCTGTCTTTGCTTTGGCTGGAGAAACAGAATGGCCTTTTTTCTGAAAAAAATCCCCCCAACTCTATCACTTTATCTTTATTTTTTTTTCTTAGACATTCCTATTTCATCTTACCACTTGTATTTGGGCGAATAAACCACTGACAGATGAAGACAGACACCAAAAGTGCCATTTGGGCAGCATCAATCATTTAGGTAAGCTCATGAAAAATTTGTAAAGACATGGAAAAGCCTGGGAGGTTTTTTTTTGCAGAATTTAGAGGTATATTGTGAAACCAAACAATGGGACAGCTTCTACTTGAGCTGCCAGAGACACTCGTTCTCTCGGTTCATCGAACACAGAACTGCTACAACTCCAACTCATACATATAAATGCACTCAAATTCAGTTTAGCGAGATTAATTAGCTTCGTAGCGTGAACTCCGCTGGCTCGCACTTTTCTGGCACAGACTTTTCTTTTCCTTATGGAGTCAAGCTTCAAGTGGCAGAGACGATCTTACAGCAGAATTCAATTTTGTGTTATTTAAAGATACTGATGTTTTGAAGAAGTTTCCATTGAAAGTGTCACTTTGAGTGTTTTCTTGCTTCAGCTTGGGCATAAAAAACTCTGGAGCCTATCACTAGGGCCAAAGTTGCTGCTAAAATTAGTCTTTGCCTCTTGGCCAATTGGAATCATACATTTAATTGTATTTGAGTTTTTAAGTATTAATATGATTAATTGATCACTTTTTGGTGGCTCAGTAGTTAAGAGATTGGACTTTGCATCAGAAGGTCATGAGTTCAAATCCCAGCACCACCAAGCTGCCAATGCTGGTCCCTAGTACAGGGCCCTTAACCATCATCTTCTTGATTTTAAGTCGCTCTGGATAAGGGGGTCTGTCAAAATACCATGAATCTAAAACAGATAATGGAACCAGATTATTTAATTTGTTTATTTTTCATTTTTTAAAGAACAGAGTACAATGAATAATTTTTTACACTAGTTACATTTAATATAGAAGAATTTCTGCAAATCGAATTAGTTTCGTGTAGAAACAGCGTTGGCAACTTTCCTAATCGAGATAAAAAACTACTCTAACCCTGTCGTTTTTCTTCGCTGACTTCAATAACCTTTTCATATGTTTGCCGACACACTTTTACATGCGCAACACCCTTAAGCTTTGCCTAGGAGCCCTCTGTGCGACAGGTTCATGATTCCACTGGCCAGCTGGCTAATAGAGTAATCTCGAAGACATCCCCATGCCGTAATTTCATCTCTGGCTCTTGCTCTCTGGATGTACACAGGGTGAGTTAGCAGAAAAGCCCAAAGGAAAGCTCTGTCAGGCTGCATTAACCTCCACTAGTCATGGAAGGTTGCTAAGTTTCTGTCCGCACTTTGGAATTTCTGTAATGCAGTTCCAGGTCCACTGAGTAACAGAGAAAACTCTGAGAGAGAGAACAAGAAAGCGAGGGAAGGTGAGCGGGAAGGAACATGCGTTATCCGACAGGAACATTCATTGCTTTAAGTTAAGGGGTTAAGTCAGTGAAGCGAGATCTCACAGCAGGATGAGTTGCTCACAGGGTAGCATTGCAGCTGAGTACACACCCGTGGGTTTATGGTACTCCGCAAATTTACTACCGTCGAAATTCTACAAGAACCAAATCGCTGCTTCTCAGACTTGGCTGGATCTGATGCAATATATTTAAATCTACTGAATTTGGCAGACACCTTTATCCAGAGCTAAATTTATTTATCTTATTTATACAAGTGAGTGTTGAGGGCCTTTCTCAAGGACACAGCATTGGCAGGCTGGTGCTTCAACTGATCATTTCTTCTGATCATCTGAATACCCACAGAGTGACCACTTCTTATCCAATATGGCAAGTGGTAGCTCAGTGGTTAAGGCTCTGGGTTACTGATCAGAACGTCGAGGGTGCAAGCTCAGGGATCGCCAAACTGCCACTCCTAGGGGTCCCTTGAGCAAGGCCCTTAAACCATAGTGCTCCTGGGGTGCTGTATCATAGCCTGACTCTGACCCCAGCTTCCTAACATCGCTAGGATATGCAAATTGTATTGTGCTTTAAAGTACATGTGACAAGTATAAAGGTAGGGCTAAAAAGGGATTTGGGGTTTTCAAACAAATTAGTCCCTATACGTTCCCTAGTGTGTAATCCAGAGATGATGGTGGTGAGGGACAAACTCCCTGAGACGTCAAGAATAAGAAACTTCAAAATGAATCCCACCCTCATCTTCATCCTCACTGGATATTAATGTTGAGTTTATCAACTCTCACTTATAAAGACTTGAATGCAAAACTATTTGTTGCCATTGTAGTCCTGAGCTTTTCTGCTAGAAGTGTTTGTATCAATTCAAGGTTTTTAAGTGCTTGAAATTCACAATCCTCAAAGCCTGCAAGTCCTGGTCGATTGACCCAAACTCCATCAGGGCATCAGGATAAATCAAGCAGGTTCTGTATTCTGCAGAATGGGTAAAATAGCTAAGTTATTATACACACAATAAGTGTCGGATATACAGTTTTTTTTATAGTAATTGTTCTATACTGATATTTATCATCATATCTCTTCCCCTGACCAGACATAAATCTGCAAATGTGTACAAAACTGGACACCGACCTTGCACAGTTGTACTTAACAAGACATAAATCAGGCACATTTACACCTAACCAGACATAAATTTTGCATATTGGTCCCTAATTGGATGTAAATCTTGCAAAATAACAATAACAAGACATAAATCTTGACGTTTGCACATAAACTATCATAAATCTCGTAGGTTTCTTATGACCTAGACAAAAATGTTACACGTTTGCCATTAATTGGACATAAATCTTTCTTTGCAACGTTCTAACCGGACATAAATTTTTCACATTTGCAAGTAACAAGGCATCAATTCTGCACATTTAGACCTAACTGCATATTATTTTTGCATATTTGCATATAACAAGACATCAATCTTGCACATTTCTACCTTGGATGGTTGGTGATTAACTGCATGAAATGTTTCATATTTGCCAGTAACTGGATGATTATAGATTGTCCCTATAATGGTTGAATATCAAATTTAGGCCATTACCATCCGTATATTCCTATTTATACAGTATCAAAAACTCATTGATTGGCGTGCTTTATAGTGATGTTTCAATCTGGCAGATTAATTGTACATTTATTTGAGATATCAATTGTGCACATTTACAACAATTGGGCAGACGCCCTTTTGCACCTGAAGCACTATAAGGTTAAGGGCCTTCTCATAGCCTCAGGAGTGGCAGTTTGATGTTGCAAAGACATTAAAAAACTTACATATTTGGATCTAACTGAATGTACGCCTTGGACATTTCTACCAGGTTTGGACTTTTAGTACATGTTCACCTACTTAGACATAAATATTTGAGATTTGCAACTTAACAGACATAAATGTTGCAAAGTTCTTCCAGACCTAATTTTTCACAATTGCAAACTGTATCCAAAAGTAACAAACTGGATGCGGTAGAATAAAATGTCCCCTTCACTTGAACTAAAACTGTACCAGCATGACAATGTCTCTGTGCACAAAGCCAGCCCCATGAAGATATAATTTACATGGGTTGGAACTGAAGATCTTGAGTGGCCTACTGTAGAGTTCTGACCTCATGCCTATTGAAAACCTATGGGATGAAAATCTTGCTTGCAGGTATAACACTGGAAACGCAGTATTACTGCTTTGAAGGTGATCGTGTGAAAACGTAAGTAAATAAAGTACTTTCTTGATGCCACCTCGTATCTTCATGGAGTTTTCTTTGTGCACAGGGACATTGTCATGCTGGAACAGGTTTGGGTCTCCTAGTTGAAGTGAATGGGAAATGTTATGCTTCCACATGCAATTGTGTGCCTTCAACTTTGTGGTAAAAGTTTGGGGAAAAAAAACAAATATGGCTGTCCCAAAACTTTTGACCAATCAGTGTATAAATAAACCCAAAAAGTAAATTATATATACACACACGATTCATAATCAGCTCATAACAGAGACCAATTCTTAAGTCGTAAATGTTGTGAACAATTATTGCAGTGAGTTGGATTTCTCAGAACACACACACACACACACACACACACACACAGAGTATGAAAGGTCAGTGCTGTTGCTCATTACACTTGTTTAATAATGTTTCTTTCCACACGGAGTTCAACTGCAGGTCTTTTCTAAACGATGCCATTATGATCGAATTTTGTGAGGCAAATGTGCCATTTGTATTTGTGTCCAAAGACAATGGAAGATTTAACAGAAGAAAAAAACTCATTCTGTGGTCATTTTTTAACATTTTTTTTTTAACCCGCTTCCTGTTTGTCTATCTATCGCTCACTGCTGCACCTGTTTGTCTTTCCTGAGGCATTTTTTCCTCGTTTGGCATGTGCTGCTGACATTTTTTCCCCCTCGACACAACAAACAGCAGCGAAAGACCTGCAATTTTGACACCAATTACTCGTTCATGTCCCATGCTGCCATCTGGAATGTAGAATATGTACAGACGCTAGGCTGGAAATGCTGTGTCTCGGTGCTAGCGTGGCATGTTTATGCTCTTAGCATGAATTAGATGAGATCGATTGAATGCAGTGTTTTCTTTTCGTATAAGATGTGTCGGAAAACATTGAATATTTTAATATTTGTCTATATTTTACCATTCTGTGTATGCATGAGCAAGAATTGTGGATAAAAGGTTAACAGGCATTTACACGAAGTGCAGTAAGTCGACATCAGGCTAATATTCTGTGCTTACAGGCTACAAGTTAACTAGCAGTGTCAAAAAACATGCTAATTCATTGCAGTAATAAGCTAACACACTGACTAGCATTGCTCAATAAGAACTAA
>JAAIIK010000074.1:2504845-2519407 GCA_014706435.1 Silurus glanis
TATATATATATATATATATATATAAAAAATATGCTACATCCACAACGCCACTGCACATACTCGTCATACACACATTGTTGACTCTCCTTTCGTTTCGAAGATGGTGCCAAAGAATTCAGGCCTCATGAGCAGGTGGTGTAACAGTTTCTTTTCATAAGTCATTTTCAATGTAAAAGGATTTGTTTTTATTAATGATTTTTGATGTAGCACCTTGGTCATGATGGAGCGTTGTTTTTGTACACTTTACAGGATAAACGTATATATATTTAGCTAAAGGATTTGGGTTTAAAGGCCATCTATCTGACAGGATATTTGACACTAACGTATCTTTGCGAAGACATTTGGTCTTTTTATAGGATTAAACATGTGCTCACACCTTCTAATGCAGAATTATTAATGCCGCTAATTAATGCTATGCTTCACCTAAGAGCTAATCTTAACTCCAGGAACTAATGACCTTTTGGCTCTCATATAAATCATGATTTTTTTTTGTATTTTTTTATTTATATATATATATATATATATAAATGCTGTTGCTGTAATACATTAATAAATAAATAAAATAATCTGGGGACTAGACAGACAAGGTCCCCACAAGGTCAAACCTGCCAAATGAAACAAAAAAAAGTAATTAATTGATACCAAAGGTCACTTTTTTTTTTCTTGTTGCATAATGCTAAGCTAACACCAAGCCATCCCATAATTCCAATCAATTCCAGGCCACCAGTTGCAGTTGTTAGTTAATTGTTAGCACTGAAGTATGTAAATATATATATATCTGCATTCACTCTCACACACACACACACACACACACACACACACACACACACACACACATACACTCATAAACTCAAACACACGTTTTCCAGCCATCATGAGCATCACCACACAGTCACGAGGCTTGATCAGCTTGATCACTTCTCCCCACGTCGCCCGATATTAAGTCCTGCATTATTAAAACCTGACAGAATGGATTTTTGATGATATCACCCCCAGCCTGAGATTGGATCTGCTCCATCCATTCTCTTAAAGTAATTTTCCCAATAAAACGTACACGGCCGCATGCGATGGTTTTAGATAATTTCGCTCCAAGACATTTTAATTTAGTCAGAGAAAAAAGCCAGAAAAGGGACAAGCTGAAAAAAAAAAAAAAAACTGATGAGATGCATAAAAACTAAGCAGGGTTTTGTTTATTTCTACAGACATACAGATAAACATGTAGACAACGAGTATGGAATAAAATAAAAAAACATCTCTGTGCTGTGATGTGAGCTCACTCTTACTGTACCTCCCAAATACATTATATAGACTATAATTCCCAATTTGCTGTTATAATTTCCTCCACTCTTCTGGGAAGATGCTCCACTAGATTTTGGAGTGTGATTGTGAAGATTTCTGGAGATTCATTCAGCCACAAGGGTGCACTCAGCGACAAATTCATCCAAAAGGGTTGAAGTCAGAGCTCTATAGCGTCAGATCGTCCACTCCAACCCATGTAAAGCAGATCTTCATGGAGCTGGCTTTGTGCACAGATTGTGATCCATCTCCAAAACTGCAACTCTTGTGGGATGTTCCTGGTCTGCAGTGGTCAGTATCTATCAAAAGTGCTCCAAGGAAGGAACAGTGGTGAACCGGCGACAGGGTCGTGGGCGGCCGCGGCTCATTGATAGACGTGAGGAGCGAAGGCTGGACCGTGTGGTCCGATCCAACAGACGAGCTCCTGTAGCTCAAACTGATGAAGACGTTCATGCTGTTGATGCTTGAAGGGTCAAGGTCCTGGTCTAGGATCACTCGGTAAAGCTACTTAAAAAAATCTCATTTGTACACCTGAGCAGTTGAGGGTTAAGGGAATAGTTCAAGTGGCAGCTTGGTGTTGCTGGTATATGAACTCACAACCTTCTGATCAGAAGTCCATCACCTTAACCACTGAGATATTCTTGTTGTGACATCCCCCTGTGCAATAAAAACCCATCACCTCCAAGGGTGGCTCAGCAAAACCAGGATCTGCCATGCTTTTTTCCTCATGCCCAAAGCTTTAGGGGAATTTTCAACAAACTTTTGAAAGCAATGGCAGAAAATCCTGGCACATAAACACAGATCACCCAAAGGGCAGCTACAGAAAAGCGCTATCAATAGGTCGTGTCGCACACAAAGAAAGTTCAGCGATGTCCTTGAGAGGATGCAGACCGGATAGACAATAGAAAAATACAATCAAAAGCTTTGCCAGAACTATTGGCCTAACAAGACGTTGTATAGTTCAACCAGAAATGGAAGTGCTTTAGTAGCACTTTGGCTTTGAGAATGCTACATTCTGTAGTCAGGTATTCAGACGGTTTATGGAAACACATAAAGAACTAGAACATAGAAAGGATTGAATTTTTCTTAACACTCAAAGTTCTATCCAAAGGTCAATCTAATATTGTAACTTCTTAGAAGATAAAAAAATTAAACTTCTAAGACGAAAGACTTTTGGAGTATTAAATTGTCTCTTGCCATGACAATGCCCCCGTGCACAAAGCCAGCCCCATGAAGATCTGCTAACCAGTTGGACTGGAAGATCTTCTGATATAGAGCTCTAGAATTGATGAATGTGAACACTGACTGCCTCCTCACCTTCTCACCTACATCAGTATCTGACTTTACTAACACCCTTGTGGATGAATGAATCTCTACAAAATCTTCAAACAAATTTCCACAAAATCTAATGAAACATCTTCCAAAAAGAATGGAGGTCATTATAGCAGTAAATGAGGACTAAATTTGGAATGGGATGTTCAAAAAACACATATGAACCTTATGGTCCGGTGTCCACAAACTTTCGATATAAAGTGCATTGTATCTTAGAACACAAAAGGGCATTGTGGAACCAGATGAAGCAAAGCCAAAGGTGTCAGGATCTGATCCTTCCTAAATCTGCATCCCAGTTTCCATGGCAACAAATACCATGTGTTTCTGTACTTGTTTTATCGTTTTTTATTTATTTGATCTCTGTATTTTATTATTGATTGATTTGAACAAAAGTCTAGTTGTGCTTTAGGAATAGACACTGTCACAAAGCAGAATCTGGTTTATTCTTGATCCTGGTTTTGATTGTTCTCAGAACGTCAACATGCGTCTCGTTCTCCTATTTCTGGAAAAATCGAGTCGACTGAACCTTGGAGTGAATGAAAGAACCTGTGCACGGTGTCCTGTACCTGACTGAGATCCTCTCCAAGATTCCATTCTCCTGCCTTTCTTCTGTTTTTTTCCCTGGATGGCCTCCAGACCACTTGTTCTTTCCTCTGTCTGAACCAGTCGTATGTGCTGCAGAAACAGTTCTTAATGTATATTTCCAGCCTCTGGTCCAAAAAAACAGAAGCTGAAACAGAGCACATACTTTTCTTCTCAACATAGTTCTTGTTATATTACCCAAGGACAAAGATTACAAGGCCCAGTGGGGGAAAAAGAAAAGACAGAGGAGTCTAACAAGATGACACAGTAGCTGACTGTAAGAGGGAGTGAAAGGAGCTCTCACAGGCTTTGATTTCAATGCATGCTCTATTAATGCACTAATGATCACCGCCTCTGCTCAGTTAGGAAGCCACAGCCACAGCCGAGCTCACCAACACCACCAGTTTGTGTATCACTGTGTGAAGTATTCACCATGAGCGAAGCGGTGGAGTCATGGTTTTTAGAAACAGGTGAAAGATGTGACAAGTATCAAAGTCTAGCAGAGCGGCAGAGGTGGAGCGGAAGGACGTTCACTCAAACAAATCCAAATCGACAGGCATGAACATGAACGATAAACAGGCGAAGGTCAGGTAATTAACAAGCAGGGTGAACGAGGGTTCTTTTCTCAAAAGCGAGAAAAAACAGGAAAACGGAGTCAGGAAACGTGGAATAAAAACGACCCAGTGATCAACAGAAAACTGAAGGCATTTCATTACATAGACAAAATGCACACGCACACACACACACGTTATACATACATGAATCAACCAGGGACGTCTGAACAACTGTAAACGAGAAGACAAGTGAAAACATGAAGGTGGTATCAAAAAGTTGCGAGATTCTGCAAGTTGGAACAAAGAGCAAACGTGAAATTCCGTGTGAAACTGGGAAAAATCGCCACAGAGACATTGGATATGACGTACGTTTGACATACGGCGACGCTGCAACGAGGCATTCGAGGTGTTTTGAGCATCACCAGGAGTTTAGGAAGACCTTCGATGAGCTCAACCCCTGAAAATGACGAAACCGTAAATCTTTTAATTATATAAATCCTGTCGTTCATTGCGCCCCACCTGTCATGTCTTTATTCCCCACTAGAGGGGCGTGCCCTCCACACTTTGAGAACCACTGCTTTCGACACTTGGAAACGGGCAACCATGAAGACATAGACTGCACAGAGATCATTTGCATAATCTGAAAGCCACACCCAGAAAATTACCTTCATCTCGTGCGTAACCCGATTCTGAATACGAGGAACTTCCCCAGATAAATACTTTTTTTTCATGCATGTGACTGGAGGTTTATTTCATGCAAATAAACATAAATCGAAAGAGTTTCATGTCTGTGCTGTTTATCATCTTTTTTTTTATCTTTTTAGGCGAATTTAGTGCATGTGTTTTCTTATTTTTCAAGACCAGGCACACTCCATTATGCAAACTCAACATGGAACAAAACCAGAACGCATGCAAATGGAGGGGGCTTAATAATGGAATATTAAAGCTGCAAAACAATTTGGAGTGAAAAAAAGAATATGTTTCTTGGTACATCAGAATGTGATCCGAGTTCATTTTACATGCATTTGCTTCCACAGAATAAGAGATGCGGAGAGGCCACACCGATTTCACTTCGACTGAGGTCTTCAATTTAATTCACTTCAACTCATTTTGATTTCTGGACCACTTTTAACTTAGGATATTGTCCCAAAGCAGCTTCACAAAAATGAACAAGTTTAGTGCCTACAAGTTTGTACCTTATAATTGTACGTTTATCCCTAATGAGTGAGCTGGTGATGCCTGTAGCGAGAAAAAACTCCCTGAGGTGGCATGAGGAGAAATCTTGAGAGGAACCAGACTCAGTAGGGAACCCATCCTCATCCTCAACACCAAATGTCCATTCATTACAGTTTCATCAATATGGATCATCACCATCAGTAATGGGAACTTAAATGCAGTACTGTCCATGAGTGGTCCTGAGCCACTGTAGCAGACTGTTAATATGAATTACAGTCCAAAGGTATAGAAACCACTCCTACTTTTACAGCAACATCGATGTTGCCACACCTACTGCTAGTAAGAGAACGAAAGCTTGAGAGGAACCAGACACAAAAGAAACTCATCCCCAACACCGAAAGTCCATTCATTACAGTTCCATCATTGTTGAATGGAACCATCAATGGTTCCATCAATGCAGAAATCTTCATGCAAACTTTGGTCCTGAGTCATTGTAGCATACTGTTGAAATTAATTACAGTCCAAATCCATCCTCAAAGTTCTTGAGTTGCTCAGTAACCTCATGCATGTTTTAGCTGTTCATGTGGAACCGTCATTATTAAGTATTCTTATTGTTAAATAAAAGTAAAAAGACACTGTGCAGTGTGATCACGGTGTAAGTAGGGACTCCAGCAAGATTAGAGTCAGAAGGTAACATAGACATGAGGGATCAATGGGGTAAGTTTGATAAGGTTGACAGAGGACGAGGCATACAAATGTCGCAGTTCACCGCAGTTCATCTCTGATCCCTCTAGATCTGCTCCTTTACCTCAAACAAAAGACCTGACTAAATGAATGTGTTTTCAGCCCAGACTTGAAACCGTGTCTGAGTTCTGAAAATTAATAGGAAGGCTGTTCAATAACTGGGGTTTTGTAAGAGAAAGCTCTGCCCCCTGTTGCAGTCTGTATTATTTGAGGTACCAACAAATATCCTGCACCTTTTAATCAACATAGGAATATTGGATCATAATGGACCCACATTTTGCTGAGATACTTTGGCACGAGACCATTCCGTGCTTTATACGTCAGTAGTAGTATTTTATGATCAATGTGAGATTTAATCGGGAGCCAATAAATAAACCAGGGGAGACTGGATCATTTTTCTGGTTCTGGTAAGGTCGCTTGCTGCTGGACTGGGATATAGAAACCGTTCCTACTTTCACACAAAGAGATGTGCAGAGGCCACGCCTACTTCACTTAAAGTAGGAGTGGTTTCTATAACTCAGTTTTACACAAACAGATGCGAAAAGGCCACACCTACTTCACTTGGAGTGACAGGTTTTACCAGGCGACCACACCCTTTCCACAGAAATAGAAATGCTAACCCATGAAGATTAACAGGCTAAATGCCTAAACACACTGAATCTCCCAAATGAATTGATCATCCTGTCTATCACGGAAAGCTGAGAGTGAGATATTAAAGATTGTAGTTCCAGAGATGAAGGAATCTTCAACATCAGTTTCAATCGGATCAGAAAATATTTACTCCAATGGCATGGCGCATGAAGCAGAATAGAGGAAAAGTAGACTGCAGTAATCCCATTTCATTACAAAAGCACATTAGATTTCCAGCAAGATTTGTTATATGAGAGAATATTTGATGAGAAACTTGTGTCAAGGTGGCACCATTTCACTAAAATAACTGGGTAAAGCCTGCGAGGCAAACAACCCTGTGGATTGGGTGGTGGTGGTGTGGGGGGGGGGACAGGGGTGGGAGGTTGCCCTTTTCTGCACTGCACTGCAGACGAGAGATGGAGAAAGAAAAGGGAACGAGAGAGCTCCTGAATCATGTTATTTGAAGCTTTGCTGCCATCATGTGGGCAGTGCGGTATTGGTTGCAGACCTGGAGTTATTTAACAAACATAAAGCTACTCGTCGTTCACGTCCTGTAACTGCGCGTCTTGATATCTGCATTAAAACAATTTTATCACCTCGTTCCACGACGAAACCTCGTACCCAGCCCTCGATCTGTAATAAGGAACAAAAGCAAACAACCTTTTTTTCCTCTTACGCTACAACCACTAAAGAGTATAGGGAGATGAATAGACTTCCCACAGCCTCAGGACTACACACTGAAACACCCAGTACAATAAGATTAGAAATGAAAGGTCAGAGGACAGCGTCCGTGACATTTGGCAAGCGATAAATAGGAATGAAAAAAAAAAACAGCCAAAAAAAAATAGAGCATACCTGCTGAACTGAACTGATCACCTCCGGCCATCCTCGTCGATTTTTTTCACGATCAGCAAGAAATGATTGATTCACTGGAGTGTGTGCAACCAATTACCATCTGAAGACTGAATGCATGTGATTGATCACGGCTCGATGAGACACTTGAGGGTTGAGGAAAAAAAAAAACAGTGTGGCGTTAGAAGGTTAACAGGGTTGAGGTTCGTACTGATTTATTGAAGAACTGGTGTTTTTCTCCGGTCTTTGGACCGAATGGATCTTTCGTGACGTGTAAATAAAAAAATGATGACGTGCAAGTTTTAGTCACGTGATCAGTTGATTTTAAAGTTAATATACTTTGAATAGTAATTATAATAATAATGTTATTGGTCAGCTGTAATGCTGCATAAGTGGTAATCAATTTCTTCATTATGAGTTACTTACAGGAAATAGCCAATGAGGAGACTCTTCAAATTAAGGAATAAAATCATTGGTGGTTGCTGATGAGATAAAGGAAAGAGCCTGTGACCACTGTGAAGAGGGATTATTTCACAAAGTGCTTCATTCATTTCATAGCAAAGTGACTCTGCCTTCAATTACAACTGTGTACATGTTTTTATCCATAGTACACAATACACTGTAGAACATACAGGAGCATAGGGTTGAGGTCTGAGATCTATAGCAGGCCAATCAAGATCTTCCACCCCAACCTATGTAAAGCATATCTTCATGTAGCTCGAGCTGGCATCATGGAGCCATATGTGGTTCTTCCCCAACTGTTGGAAATTTTCCTTTCACATGATCTACGAGGACCAAACCTGTTCCAGCATGGCAATGCACAAAGCCAGCTCAATGAAGATCTGCTTTGTATGGGTTGGAGTGGAAGATCTCCTGCTATAGAGCTCCAACCCTATTGAACATGATGAATGTGAACGCTGACTGCACCCCAGGCCTCCTCACCTTCTCACCTACATAGGTACCTGACCTTATTAACACCAATGTAGATGAATGAATCTAGACAAGCTTTCTCCAAACTCTAGTGGAACATCTTCCCAGAAGAGTGGCGCATATTACAAGAGCAAATAGGGACTGAATGTGGAATGGGAAAGTGTATACAAGTCAGTCCTAAGATGTAGAATTGAGCCCAATGTACCATACCCTATTACAAAAAAGGGAGCAATGATACGTTTTGAGTATGCAAAACTTTGAGTTTGTGGTAGCTAAATAGCTAGTTAGCATACAAGATTAGCTGGCTCTGTACATAAAACATTTGGCACAAAAAATACGAATGCATGTGACTTTATAATATTTTAACTTTGCACCAGCTCATCAAGGTCTTCTAATGGGCCCTTTTTTATTGTTTATTTTTTTATTATTTTTTTTTATTATTATTATTATTATTATTATTATTATTATTATTATTTTTTTTATTTTTTTTGGGCAGGATTGCCCGGCCTGGAATCGCCCTTCACTGCACAGAAGAATGATTTTCTCTGTACAGCAGAGAATTCCCTGCTTAATCACATGATAATCAGCCATCATTTGAGGAACGAGTGGAATAATAAGAGCGATTTCTTGCCTGGGAAATGTTCATTTGGCCGCCTGATGTGGCTCTCGCTCAAACAAAAAGAAGTCGTTGATTTTAAACATAAACCAATGCATTTCCGTTAGCATGCTCGAGCAATTGGGTGTAGTTTTCACGGAGAACGTGTACATTATGACTTCTATTTATGAATATTCGCATTTCCTCTGTATCTGATCCCGCATTTGGGATTATTCCACTGTCTCGTCTTGTGGTTCTTGGCTATACTTTTGGTGGTACATGGTGTTTACATCTCAATTATAACCTCCTTAAAATCATAGTTGTTAGAAAACCGCTTGATTTTGAGGTGTTTATGCGACAAATGTTGATATTCTCATATTTAGTGGTCATTTGAATGCACGCTGCTATACCAGGCTCTTGTTTCCTGAAAACATGGTGCACAATAAAGACAATGGTGTATGGTGGCTGATCTTGTGTGAAGCCTGAATGGGAGGCTTTGTCATGGGAAATTGTCAGAGAGGCATGAAGCACAAATGATGACGGCTATAATTTGAAAATTGAAGTAAAAATTCTAAATCTGAAAGGACTCTGTGTCTTGCAAATTGACAATAATGCTGAGGGATACAATTTGGTGATTGCACTGAAAACCATGGAGAGTTCTCGTTCCCCGTCAGCACGCGTTTGTGTTTTTGCTTCGCTTTGTTGTGTGGATTGTGTTTTCTCTGACATTTTCAAACATCGAATAATGAAAGAAATGTTCATTTTGTGGGTTATAATGTGGCCTTAATTTTGTTTTTCATTACAGAAAAAGCTCACAATCCGGAACGATCTGCAGGACAGTCAGAGGTTTAACTACTCCACAATGAAAACGATTGCGCTGTCTCAAAACTTCTCTGCTAAAGTTCTTTAAAAGAGATGACCTGCAACAGATTGCAGAGAGAAAGAAAGAGAGAGAGAAAGAAAGAGAGATTGAAAGTGTACCCTAGATTTCTTTCTATTTCTGGTTCGAAAATGGCTCAGAAACATATTCGTGTTTGGTTTTCTAATCTGTTTTTACAGCTACTTTATTTAGCAATGGTCTGGATTATGACCTCTAGGCTTATGTTGTTTTTTTCTCCAAATGCCACAAAACATAAGCTGGTTTTGAGGCCCAGATAGTAGATTCTATTAATTGTAGTTCTTTTACTAGATATGATTGAGAGCAAAGCACTAACAAGGTCCATCGTTTGTTCTTGTTTGTTTTATTCTTATTTCCAGAGATGGCTTAAAAACAGGGCTGATCTTAGTACTATGTGACTCCAACTTCTTTACATTTTTCTACTACATTTGCCTCAGAAAAAGGGCTTTTTTTGTGTGTTTTAATCCTGTAGTGCTTCGTCCAAAGATTTTGGTTTCTACACGGTAGTTTCTGATCTTTATTTTTTTTCCCAGACACAGTCCAGAAACAAGGCTGATTTTAGCATCTAGGTTGTCGTTCCTTGAACAAAAGCGTCTCCAAACACATGTAGTAAAAAGCATGAAACTGGTCATTGGGTAAGCTTGATCAATTTATTGGCATTTCACAGACAAACCAAGAGTACATTTAAAAACCCAAACACATTAAAAGTAAAATAAAAAGGGAAAATAAACTAAATAAACATGCATGGTCTCATAGGGAATGATAAATGACTAACCTAAAATATAAATATGTAATTTCCTGTCAATTGTGTTTATCACCTGCATAGATCATGTACCATCTCCACACCGAACCTCTAACCATTCCAGGCCAGGCCATTTATCTAAACATGGTTTGTCATTGAAAGATACTGCTCTACTTATGCGTGTTAGAAGACATCCATTATAATCCCTAAGAGTCAGAGTAGCTGGAGATCAGGAGTCTCTGGGGGCTTTGGAGCAGACGGAAGCAGGTGCTCGGGTTCTGGTTTTTCCGAGAGGTCGCCGTCAGGGACAACAGGTCCTGTGCACTCGGAATCATTTCAGCTATAAAAAGAATCGATCACATTTGCTTTGCCTTTAGTTGTGCTCATTTCAGAAGAACACTTCATCTCTTCTACTAAGTTTTTAAACACACCCAAAAACAATGCTGACCAATCACACGCACTTATGAAATTATGACTAATCACACACACACGCCTTTTGGAATTTTGACCAAACCCAGACATTCTGTATGGAATTCTGAACAATCACACACACACACACACACACACACACACACACACACACACACACACACACATACACTCCTTAAAGAATTCTGACAAACTCAAACACACGCTTCTTATGGAATTCTAACTAATCCAATCACACACAATTTCAAATAAATTCTGAAACACACTCTTTATGGAATTCTAACTCACACACTGCCAAAAGAATTCTGAACAATCCCACAAAATCCTTATAGAATTATGACCAATCTCACACACACACAGACACACACACACACCTATTCCACACTCCCAAAAGACGTTGTTAGTCCTATTATTAATATTATTATTAAGTCATTATTATTAAGCTGCTCTCCCGTCCATTCTTCTTTCAAACATCTGCTCCCTGGACAATAAACTGGATTACATTCGACTCCAGCGGACCACACAGCGAGAGTTGAGAGACTGCTGCATATTTGTTTTCGCGGAGACGTGGCTCAGCGGCAGAGTTCCAAAAGCCGCCATCCAGCTAGACGGGCTAACCGCGTTTCATGAACTCTTCGTGAACCGCGTGAACTCTGTGCTTGTCTCACACTACTGCTCATCGCTAGTGGAGTTCGTGACTGTAAGATGCAGAGGGTTTTATTTAACACGGGAATTCACCACTGTTTTCATTGTCGGAGTGTACATTCCTCCCAGCGCTAATGCTAAGTAGGCACTGTGTGAACTCTATGGCGCT
The DNA here is from genome assembly GCA_014706435.1 of Silurus glanis. Taxonomy (NCBI): domain Eukaryota; kingdom Metazoa; phylum Chordata; class Actinopteri; order Siluriformes; family Siluridae; genus Silurus; species Silurus glanis. Next base: position 2,516,420 of record JAAIIK010000074.1, read on the forward strand.
ATTAGCGACCTGCAGAATGCTCACCCCGGCTGATTGTTTATTTCAAGAGATTTCAAGTACAGGATTTCAAGAGAGTTCGGTTTTAAGTACAGAACAACGTGAAGGTAAGGAAGACCACCCCTCCTCCCAGTGGCCAAGTGCTCTGTCTAACCACAGCTGAAGTGAGGAAAACTCTATGCAGAGTCACCCACAACATTCCTGGCAGAGTGCTCAAGGAATGTGCAGAACAGCTAGCTAATGTCTTTACTGACCTTCAACATCTCCCTGAGCAGCAACATTGTTCCTACGTGCCTCAAGACGACGACCATCATCCCTGTGCCGAAGAAGTCTACTGTCTACTGCCTCAATGACTATTGCCCCATTGCGCTCACACCCATCGTGATGAAATGCTTCAAGAGGCTCGTCATGAAGCACATCAAGACACAGCTTCCACCCTCACTGGACCCCATGCAGTTTGCGTATCGTCCAAACCGCTCTACGGACGATGGCATCCCCACAACCCTCCATTTGGCCCTCACCCACCTAGACAACAAGGACACCTATGTATGAATGCTGTTCATTGACTTCAACTCAGCATTAAACACAATCATCCCTCAGCACCTGATTGAGAAGTTGAGCCTACTGGGCCTGAACACCTCCCTCTGCAACTGGATCCTGGACTTCCTGACTGGGAGACCTCAGTCAGTCCGCGTCCTGAGCAGCTGCATCACTGCCTGGTTTGGGAACTGCACCGTCTCGGATTGCAAGACCCTACAGAGGATAGTGAGGACAGCTGGGAAGATCATCAGAGTCTCTCCTATCCATCATGGACAATTACACCACACGCTGCATCGGCAAAGCCAACAGCATTGATGACGACCACACACACCCCTCACACACACACCCCTCACACACACTCTTCACTCTCCTGCCATCAGGAAAGCGGTTCCGAAGCCGTCACATCCAGACTGTGTAACAGCTTTTTCCTGCAAGCCATCAGGCTCCTCAATACACAGAACTGAATTGGAACTCACAAACACACACACACACACACACACACACACACACACACACACACACACATATTGTCTGTCTGTACTGTTTTTCATCTGCACTGTTTGCACTCAGTTGCATTCGATGAACTTTATGTAGCTTTATGTTATGTGTTGTAGCTCTATGTTGTTTAGTGTAGCACCAGGTTTCTGGAGGAACGTTGTCTCGTTTTTACTGTGTACTGTGTACCACTGTATATAGTAAAAAATGACAATAAAAGACTCTTGACTTTACTTGAAAAGTCAACTCAATTTTATTTATATACTGCTTTTTACATTGTCTCAAAGCAGCAAGTTTATTGCATATAAGGTAGTTCCTATAATTTATAGTTTTTTATTATTATTATTATTATTATTATTATTATTATTATTATTCATTAATTTTTTTGTTGTAGTAGTTGTAGTAGTGTTAAATCTTTGTACATCATGCCTGAGCCAGATTTCTGATTTACTTAGAAGCTCCAGCAGGCCATTCTAAATAATAAAATTTAAAATGCTGTATAGATGACTGCATATTTCCCACAAGCTATACAAAAGCCATTACAGTGTTATTTCTCAGTCAGATTCACAAATTTCTTTCTGACAGTAATAGAATGAGTATATACTTATTTCTCTATTGGGCCTCCAAGCGAAATACTTGACCTTCAGCAGTTCAAACCATAAATGGCCTACATTTGGCCTTATTTATGAGTCACGCTGGTGAAAAAGCTTAAAACATTAGCATGTAAAGTTGAGCAGTCGAAAATGACAACAACTGCTAAAAAATAAATAAATAAATAAAAAATAAAAGGGCCCAGCAATGGCATCTTGTTGGTGTTGGGATTTGAGAACTTGAGATCTTCTGATACAGAGGAAGTGGTAGCTCAGTGGTTAAGGTGCTGGATTACTGAGCAGGAGGTCTGGGGTTCAAGCCCCCTCTATTGCCACACTACCACTCTTGGACCCTTGAGCAAGGCCCCTAACCCTCTATGCTCCAGGGGTGCCTTTTCATGTCTGACCCCAGCCTCTGAGCAAGTTGGGATATGCGAAAACGAAGTTCAGCGTGTTGTAATGTATATGTGACAAATAAAGGCTATTCTATTTTTCAGAGTCCAATGCCACTGTGCTACCACCTCCACCATATTTGGTCCCCATTCGCTCTTATAATAACCTTCTCACTTTTCTGAGAAGATGTTCCACTAGATTTTGAAGCATACAGTTCTTATGGAAATTTGTGGAGATTCATTCAGCCACAAGGTTGTTAATAAGTCAGGACCTGATAAAAAAATACTTCCTTACTGCTATTTGCTGTCACTCTGAAGAGGATGGGTTCACATTTTTTTAGTTCCTCTCAGGGTTTCTTCCTAATGGAAGGATTTTCTCTTCACCTATGTCACTTCTGGATTGCTTATTAGGGATCTGTGTGACAGTGTGTCTAACAGCAAAAACGAAAACGAGTATGTGATTGTCACCGTTTGTGTCATTTATGTGCTCGTTTGGCTTACACTTTTATTGAAATCAAATGAAGCCCTATTTGGACTGGATTATTTATTCATGCCGTTGACAGATAATGTAATTATTACCGGAGTATCAAAGCCCTGTTAAAATCTGTCATTATATTCATTTTCACAGGCTATTGTACATGTTTCTGTCAAGATTATTCCCTAATTTCCTTTTTATCAGTTGACTTGTGTAATACACTATATGGACAAATTTGCTTTTTGAACATCCAATTCCATATTTAGTCTCTATTTCCTGCTATCATAACCTCCACTCTTCTTAGAAGACGTTCCACTAGATTTTGAAGTGAGCTTGTGGAGATTCGTGGATATTCATTTAGCTACAAGGGTGTTAGCAAAGTGAGGTACTGATGTAGGTGAGGTGAAGAGGCCTGGGATGCGTCCTATACCATCACCATACTGCTCAAAATGTAGATAGATAGATAGATAGATAGATAGATAGATAGATAGATAGATAG
>JAAIIK010000074.1:2519417-2542811 GCA_014706435.1 Silurus glanis
AGATAGATAGATAGATAGATAGATAGATAGATAGATAGATAGATAGACAGACAGACAGACAGACAGACAGACAGACAGACAGGCACTTTATACATCCCAATGGGAAATTTACTATAATACTCAAGATTACACTATAATTACTGCATATGTTGCACAGACTGTAAACAATAGCCTTCTTTTTGCATTTGTATATAACCTTCATAAACAATGTATCAGTGGTGGGCCATCAGGTCCAGCAAAGACTTCTCTGCTGACCTAAACACTATCTGACGCATTGACCCACATTTACAACCTAAACTATAAGATTTGTTCCATGAAATGAAGTTTGAAATGAAGTTTATTCTCTTCATTTCGTAGTGTTTCTCTCGGCTGCACTGCTTTCAGTACGTGTATGTGGATGTTAGATTTTTTTTTTATTTCAGCCTCTATGTGCTGTCATGTTAATCTAATCTGCCAGGGCCTTCAGAATCAGTAGTGCTGGATGATGTACCTTATACCATATTAGCAACGGGTCTGTTTCTTTAACCAATCAGATTTCCCAGAATAGCGTCAGTATTTTTCTGTCCTCTGATTGGTTGGTCAGAGTGAAAGTGTTACAGCCGATTTCGACTAGCAAAACATGTCTGTAGCGATCTGCACACATTAATACATTTTAGTTAAACTTTTTTATGCCCACAATGGCTGACAGAGGAAGAGAAATTGATTTGATCTCGGACATACTTAAAAATACATTTAGAAGAAAAGCTAGACATCGTGAGGAGGTCGGCCAACCCCGAAGCTAGCTAGCGTGTCTTCCAGAAAAGCCTTTTGTATTTACATCTTATGCAAAGCAGCAATGTTGCCTTGAATTTAATTGAATCCAATTGAGCTGATTAGAATTATCAGAGCATGATCAGCCATGTCAAGTGTCCATTTGTACCACAAAGATTTAGTTTTCATAAGTGCAGAAGAAAACACATTGAAACACACTTGGTATAATTGATATCAAAAGAATTGAGATCTTTTTTTTCTAGCTTGGAACCCAAATGGCACTGACTATATTACTTATGAGTAATAGAAAAACTTGGCAGCAAGGTACTTCAGATATTTTTTTTGGCCAGTTCTAATTACTAAAGTAGTACAGTAAATCCAGTCCCAGCATTTAACTTAACAATACTTTTCATTGTATCTGTGATAGGTGTGATTAATACTGTCATATGTATGTTAATGTAAGATGATAACAGGCTTCTCAAAGGCAATAAAATAAACGTGTGGTCCTCATGTTCCTGTTTAAACTCGTTCAATTCCAGAAGTGTCGGCGCCAAAGAATTCTTCGCCCGCTTCCTCCGTCGTAGGATTTGGAGCCGTTATATCAATGTGTGATGGCACAAATGCGGCCCATACAATCAGTGTGGCTCATAGAGGTGTTAGAGTCTTCCATAGCCGAAAATGAATAGCCCTCCACTTTAATTGAAAACAGGACTGATTGCCGAAAGTGAAGGAAAATGGATTTTCTTCATTTTATTTTTTTCCCTATTAGCACAAGACGGGGAAAATGAATAATTTTGACTGCGTCGTCTTAAGTGAGTTGAAACATACAGCTCAGGGCCGACTCGAGCTCTCTTTATTCCTTTATATTATGGAGATGTCAAGAGTATAGCAGTCTAAAATCACGCTCATGAATAATTTCAAGAGTTATTAATGTGTCAATTAGAAAGGGAGAGAAGGGAGAAGAACCAAGAAGACAGCCCTGTGGGGCGCCGCGAGGATCGCAGCCGTGGATGTGCTTTTTTTCAACATCCTATTCTGAATTTAGTCCCCATTTGCCGTTATAATAACCTTGTGGGAATTTATGGAGATTTATTCAGCCACAAGGGTAAAGTCAGGTACTGTTTTAGGAGAGGTGAAGAGGACTGGGGTGCTTTTCAATTCATTCCAAAAGTGTTTATTAGGGTTGAGGTCAGAGCTCTACGTAGCCTAGAGATCCACGCGATTACTGTGGAGGGTCTCAAGAACCCATGAAGATGGATTTGGTTTGCCAAATGGTGTGGGGCCACAATGGCCATGACCAGTTCTTCGTCAGTGAACAGTTGATAATATCATAAATGATGGAAGTATAATGAATGGACATTGAGTCTCACCCAGGTGGGGGGAGATGGTACTGAGTAAAGTCTGGGTCAAGCCTGGTATCACCAAGCTGCCACTTTTGGGGCCTTTGAGCAAGGCTCTTAATCCTCTGTGCTAAAGAGACACTGTATCATAGCTGATCCCAGCTTCCTAACATCACTTGGATATGCGAAGAACGAATTTCACTGTGCTGTCAAGTGCATGTGACAAAAATAAAGCACCTTTCACCTTTTTCCTTTGATGAGAATGGGTTCCCTTTTAAGTTTGGTTCGTCCCAAGGTTTTGTCCTCATGAAGTCTTAGGAAGTTTATTAATCACTGTCACATCTTATTTGTAATAAATGTATTTCTAGTGGGTGGGTGGGATTTTCTTAGGCAGCAAGTGAATATTTTGTCCATAAAGTTAAGAAATACTGTCCTCTTTCTCTGCTTCTGTCAAAACAATGCTTGAGAGTACAGACTTGAAAACTGCACGTCCGTATATCTACTTATGATTATTAATGATGCGAAGCAGACTTCCATATTGTGGAGTACCGTACAACATGTAGCGTATTACACAAACATACGCTAAATGCAACATTTCCTGAAAGAAAAAAGAAGAATCGAACATTTTGTGATCGCTCAAAAGTGGAAAACGAATACCCTTTGAGTGTCCTCTTCCCCTCGGCAAGTTAATGAGGTTCCGAGGAAAACATTTATGTTCGGGTTTGCTCATTAACGACGGCAGAGCCTCTGATATATCCCACCTCAAAGTGAGCTTGACAACGCGGGGACACTGAGGACGAGGATAAATTGCTTGGCCTGTGCTGATTTAGACCAAGGCCAAGCAATTACACGGCTGCCACAATGCATGTATTTCGGATTGTAGAGTGTAGTACATACATATTGGATGTTGTTTATGGGCCATCTATTTAATTAATGTGATTGTTAATGTGGAAGAAATAACACGCAACAGGCCATGCGCCATGCTGGTCTGGAGTGATACGGAGGTACTGTAACTACTCTGGAGGGCATTTAAGGTTGTCTATATATTGTTTGTCTCTCTCTGTCTATTTTTTATATACTGTACATATACTGGATCACAAATTGTCAAAGGTATACGGACACCCAACATTTCTAGACGTGCACTTTATTGGCAAAAGTTTGCAGACACCTGGTCATAAGTACAGTGTTTTTTGAGCATTGCATTCCACATTTAGTCATAATTTGCTCTTATAATTCCCTTCACTCTTCTGGTAAGATGTTCCACTACATTTTGGAGTGTGCTTGTGGACATTTGTGTTTATCAGACACAATGGGGTGAGTTAAGTCAGGTACTGATGGAGGCCTTGAGTGCAGTCAGTGTTCACATTCATCCTAAAGGTGTTTAAGGAACCAGTTACCAGTGTTCCTGCCCCTCTCCTCGGATCTGCCCGCTCGTCCCCGGCCTGCCTCTGGATGGTGTTCTTTTCGATTGGAGGCCACTCTGTACAGCTGGGGATGGTTTCACGTCAATGGTCTGGAGATCCATGAAAACACAGGAGCTTTAAGGATTTGGACTGTAATTAATATCAACAGTCTGCTACATTGACTCAGGACTACAGTTTGCATCGGATCGCCATCACTGCACACGTCAACATCGTTTATCTGTATTAAATGGACATTCGGTGCCACCCAGATGAGTACGGGTTTCCTTTTGAGTCTGGTTCCTCTTAAGGTTTCTTCCTTATGCCGTCTCAATCTCGCCACAGTCACCACATTAGCGACAAACTTACACTTATAAAGAACATCTTATTAATTCTTTCTTACCACATTATCTGTTTGAAGATGTTTGAGACGATGTCCATTGTTAATGTAGGGTTGAGGTCAGAGCTCTATAGCAGGCCACTCAGGATCTTCCTCTCCAAACCATGTAAAACATATCTTCATATCTTCGCTTTGTGCACAGGGGCATTATCATGCTGGAACAGGTTTGAGTTTCCAAGTTTAAGTAAACCCAACATTTTATTAAAGACATGGTATACAACTGTGTGCCTCCAGATATGTGGTAACAGTTTGGAGGTGAACCACATATGGCAGGAGAAATCAGGTGTCCCAATATTTCGTATTCAATTGTGCAAATTTGTGGTAACAGTCTGGAACCACGGACACTACATGGACCCAAGTGTTTCGAAGCTGTAGACTGAGATTTTGCCTTCACGTGAACTAGGAGACCCAAACCTGTTCAGCATGAAGATATGCTTTACATGGGTTGAAGTGAAAGGCCTCCTGCTATAGAGCTCTGACCTCAACCCTATGGAGCATTTTTCATGTTGACTGCACCCCAGGCCTCCTCATCTTACCTCTATCAGTACCTGGCTTTACTGACACCCATGTGCCCGAATGAATCTCGACAAATTTCCACAAAATCTAGTGGAACATCTTCCACTATCTGAAGCAAATAGAGACTAATATTGGAATGGGATGTTTAAAAAAATTAGAACATACCAATCTCACGGTCAGATGTCCACAAACTTTCCGCTTAATATCCAAAACAACCCCACCAGAAGTGACCATAGAGCTGTTCAGATTTAGCAAACCTTAAACGCTAGAGAGGCAGCAAATCATTTAAAACATGCAAAGAACTCAAAATGACTTTTGATTAGATTCAGTCTGACTTGCAAAAGACTTTGGATTAAAGTTTTGTATTCAAATGAAAATGAATAAATGTAAATGTAATAAATGCAAAGAATGGCCGACATCAGCACAATCTCTGGGAGTCGTATGAATTCAAATGAGAAGGTTTTTTTTTCACGTGTGAGAACACGTTGTGACTTTTAAAAGCCCTTTCGCTCTTTATCATCTTTATACGAGTGTCTTATTGTAAGTTCTTATATAAATACATTTATTCAACAAATAAACAAACAAACAAACGTCCAGAACTTGCTATTGTGAAATGCATTATATGAACAAAAGTATTGGGACACCTGCTCTTTCCATATGCTATATGTGGTTCTTCTCCAAAACCACAAATCTGGAAGCACACAATTGTCTTTTGGATTGGACTTGAAAACCCAAACGTGTTCCAGCATGACAATTTACTAACTTTTACTAACAACCATGTAGCTGAAAGAATCTCCAAAAATCTTCACAATCTCACTCCAAAATCTAGTGGAACATCTTCCCAGAAGAGTGAAGGCAATTATAAGAGCAAATTGGGAATAAATGTGGAATGCAACGCTCAAAAAGCACATACTGTACATATGACCAGGTGTCCGCAAACTTTCGCCAACGTATTGTAAGAAGTTATTCAGAAATAAAAGGTTTTATGGTATGAACATGTTTTAGTGCCTCTTCTTTTCCTCTTGGAGCATCTCAGCTGGACGTTGTGTTGAATACAGGTGTGAAGGTCAGGCTCATCGCTGACGTGATTTATTTTTATCTGTGTGTTTTGATTATATAAAAAGTTGCACCTGGGTGGCAATGAGCAACTGTGTGTGTGTGTGTGTGTGTGTGTGTTTGTGTGTGAACTGTATTTTGAGATTGAAACGCACGCTCCTCAGGCGTACACGCAACTGCAGCATCTTTCTGGATCAATAAATAATCCACTCTCCTGACCTTGAGTGAGATGAGCATGGAAAATTATATGATTGCTCCTCATGGAGAAAAGGTCTCGTCTCACACAGTTCTCCGCTCTGAGGGTTCGGGCAGATGAAAGAAGAAAGAGAAGAAGAAACGGATACACTGCACTTTGTGACGTTAGCTTTGATCAGGGCCTGAACAGACTGTCAAATCCTCTCAGTAAATGCATTTCCAACAAAACTAAAACAAAACCAATAATCAGTCCCTTTGGTGGCCAACGATGATCCTAATATCAATAATGGAATATGAATCTTTAAAAAAAAAACTTATATTTGATTGTATTCCTTTTGCATTAGGTGTAAAAACACAATAGACTTTTCGAGGTGATATCAAAAAGTTTCGAGACTCGCTCTGTTTACAAGAAAGTACTGTATTTATCTACGTTCACACACGATCACCTTCAAAATAGACCCTTACACAGCAAAACAGCGCCCCTTGTGTTCTAAAATGTGTCCTGGAAGTCTTATTTTCAAAGCATATCAAACACCTTCTGCGATTCTTACTGGATCTCTGCAACGGTGTTAAACGGCGAGCTGGATCTTCATCTCCAGGACGGAAGCGAAGACCGCAGGAGACAAATCCGGTGAGTAGAGTTGGTGCGGAAGTGAGATCATGTGGATCGCACTCCGACGATCATCATGCACGAGTTGCCTAATGGTTTTGACATTTTCTAGGGTCGAGTTCGTCAAAGGTCTTCCTGCTCTCTCGTCGTTTTCCGGCGATGTTCTTCCGCTCCTGAAGCTCGCGTCACTCAAAACACCTCGAACGACTCGTTACCATGAGTCTAGGAACGATTGGAATGTGCTCCTTTTTGAACATCTCATTCCACAAAGTCAGGTACTGATGTAGGTGAGAAGGTGAGGAGGTTCCTGGGGTGCAGTCAGCGTTCACATTCATCCCAAAGATGCTCAATAGCGTTGGAGCTCCTCAGCAAGAGATCTTCCACTCAAAACATGGGATAAACACTCTCCAAGCAGATCTTCATGAAGCTGGCTTTGTGCACAGCAGCATTGTCATGCTGGAACAGGTTTGGGTCTCCTAGTTCAAGTGAAAAGAAAATGTAATCCTAAACATCCTGTGTGCCTCCAAAGTTTGGGGAGAACCACATATGGCTGTGAAAATGTGGGTCTCAATACTTTTGTTAACATAATGTATAAACCCAGAGAAATTAACCTTCAGAAGTTGCTAGTTGTTTCTTTGCTATCTGCTCTGCACCCCAGGGATATCTAATCCTTCAATATTTCCACAACTCGATGCCTCCACTGAGACCGATGTTGCTTCAGGTTACAATCCAGCACAGGTGGCAGGGCTGTGGGTGGATGTCTTGCTGTTTGCATTCCTGCTGCTTCCAGTCACATTGTTTAAGAATTTATAGAGTCTACAGTTTGCAAATCACTCCGAGTTTTTAATAATTGTATCAGTATCATCCGTCTGTGCAGGGTTTATCCTGAAGAAGTAAGAACTTCAGTGCTACGATTTAATACTCAGGCCCATCTCCGAGTTTCCTGATCTGACTGTGAAGCTGCAGATGTTTCCGTGGTGATACAATGCTGTAGTGATGATAAATGTCACGCCGCATCTCACAGCACATATTCACATGCACTCCGGGAAGGTAAAAGTGACACGGGGCTTCTCTCAGGGGCGAGAATGTTGACAGCTACATTAACGAGTGTCACTTTTTAATCGCTCATGACTGTAGAAAAAGCCATGTCTGGATTTCTCATGAGATGCCAAACTCTTGGCCTAATCAGTTATAGAAAAACATTGGGGCGACGATGGGATTTGTAGATTGGATAAGAAGGATAAGATTTTTAAGGAGGAACAGCAGTAATTCCTGTTTGATGTAAACATTTTATCATGTTACTGTAACTTTTGATCAGTATTTAAAGTGAAAAAAAATATATATATATTTGTGGCATAACTTTAGATCCCAATTTTGATGATGCACATGGTGATTCCTGAGATACAGCCTCACGTCCTGTTTGGCGGCTATGTTGTCAGATTTCTTGGCTCATTACTCCAGCAAACTATGTAGACTGTAATTGATTTTGTCCATAGTGCTGATGATACATCGCTAATTTGGTGTTGATTGAACGTAATGTGTAGAAGGAGTAGCACTTCATTACCAAAATCCAAACTGGTGGAAAATCTCATTAGGCTTGAATTTGTTTCAAAATTATGGACCCACAGTTTAAAACTAAGGACTTTAATCCAGTGGTTTGAAGTAACAAAGTTACAAATACTTCATTACTGAACTTTAGATTTTTTCTGGTATCAGTATTTTACTTCATATTTATTTTATAAAACAAGAAGTCTTGGGTTAACATGGATGAGACAGAGGGAGTCAATGACGTAATCATGAGTGAGAACAGAGACATTCCTTCATCATCTTTTCTCTGCTTGTGTTCCATATGGTGGATGTTCAGCCTGAATACATTCATTAGGGAACAACACAATTCTTTTGTATTAATATATTAATATGATGATGTTCAGTTACCAGTGTGACACTAAAACAGGTAGTAATAATGACTACTTTTTACTGAAGTACATGTCAGAGCCCAAACTTCTTTACTTTAACTTTAACAAACTTCAACTTTTAAGAGTCTTTTAAATCATGAGTATCTACACTTCTACTGAGTGAAGGATGTGTGGACTTTTGCCCCCTTTACTTTAATCATCCTTCCAAATTTAAATCAATGGTGCTGCAAAAAGTCTGAGACCCAAATTTGGTCAGAATGTTCCTTAAATCTTTTCTAAATCAATATGCCAAATTTCACACTGATTTTCCAGGCCATAAAAAGGACTGAATTAATAAGTGAAACTATAAGTGTGTATGTTTTATCCAAAAACAGGGTTACAGGAGGGGGTCAGGATAATGTGAGCTGATAGCTTTCCCAATCTGATGCACGTTGGACAAAATTTGGAGGGAAGGCAAGAATGCAATTTAGACGTAAGCATTTTTCTCATGTTATTGTAACGTGTTTTTAAAACCGTGCCATACCAGGGCCTAACATAAGGAGGAAAAGGGGGAAGAAGAAATAGAAGAAAAAAGAAAGAAAAGGGAAGAAAAAAAATCTGGTGTCTTTCCACTCGGTCTCCTCGTTGACTCTATGATCAATTTTTTACAATTTCCAATTGTTCCTTTTTTTTATTTTTTTGTTCGATGTCTCAAAAACGTTGGGACAGGGGGCAACAAAAGGCTTGAAAAGTAAATGTTAGTGAAAAGAAACAGCTGGAAAAACATTTTGCAACTAATAAGGTTCATTGACAATGTGTCAGTAAGATAATTGGGTATAAACATTGAATCTTAGAGGTAAAGATAGGCAGAGCTTCAATAAATAATGTTCAATCAACATGAACTTACCAAGATGTTGACCAGCTAGTCATTTACAGTACATAATATCATCAAAAGATAACAGGATTCTGGAGAAAACTCTGTTTTTGAAAATCAATATTGGATGCTTGTGATTTTGAGCATCACTGAGTGGAACTGCAGTAAGAATTGTGTGTTACAGCCAGATGAATCCACACCCCCCCGTATGTTTTAGCTGTTAATATCACGTTGTGTTGGATTGTACCACCGCCAGCAAGTCAAAGCTTGGACACGGACCTTCCATGGAGATTGTGTGAGATTTTGTGAGATGATCCGAAAAGCGTGAGGTTGTTGTGTTTCCTGCGTGTGTTTGCCCGACACCGTGTGCCATCCTGACCTTTTCGGTTCTAATTAAAACGAAGAGACACGCAGGATCGTTCTCATTAAGCCGCCCGCAAACCCTTCACTTAAGGCCTATCAGTGACTCGTTCGAGTGTGAAACTGTCGTCTCTCATCAGAGTTACCGCGGCCTCTCTTGAGCTCTTCACAGCACTCTCGGGGACGCTCTCGGGGCAGGAGTTGTTTTATTTGCAGAGTGAGACGGACATTACGCACAAGCTGCGGTCGTTCATGCGATATTCAAGACGTTTTGTGTTTATGGGTCGTTACGGAAATGGAAACCGAATGTAACGAGCAATATTCGCTTTGATAACTGAAGAGCTGAGATATTTTGGGTGTGTGCGCACGGGGGAGGGGGTACATCCCACAATATTTCACGTTGTACTGTCAAGTCAAGTCAAATTTATTTCTATAGCGCTTTTCACAACAGACATCGTCTCAAAGCAGCTTTACAGAAATCAACAGTAAAGGTGAACGATGTGTGTTTATCCCTGATGAGCAGACGTGGTGACTGTGGCAAGGAAAAACTCCCTTAGATGTTATGAGGAAGAAACCTTGAGAGGAACCAGACTCAAAAGGGGAACCTCATCATCATTTGGGTGACATCAAGAGTGTGATTATAGTCTTTAAACACTACAGAACACTGGAGTGTGAGAACAAACATGAGCACTAGAATGTAAGATTGAGAGTAATGTGCTTTCTACAGTCTTATACAGTCATTTGAGATTATGGAACCAGGAGCTACTGAGCAACTCATAAAATCATCATAGATCCAACACCAGTTTTTCCATGCCAGAGCCTTTAACACTCAAAGAGGTCCAATGTCAATAGAGTTTTAGGCTGATGGTGTATTACGTCTGCAACCCAGTGAACCGTTATTGATTTATTCACTGATAGAAACTCTTTTGTACGTTGCTCTGGATAAAAGCGTCTGCTAAATATTGTAAATGTTTATAGCTAAACTCATTGTTACAATGTGTCCATGAAAAAAAAAAAACAACACAAAGTGTAAAACTCTCCGACACTGGAGACTCCTTCTATTAATGCTAATTCGACGTTTCCTTCAATTTTGAAGAAAAATTGCTTCTAAACAAAAGCAACAAAATTCACCTACAAACCCATACAAGGAAACATCGGTCTATAACAAGAAATATTACACAAATTCAACTATAAGTTTATTTTCACATACGACCCACTTCTAAGTCACACTTTATCAGTTTGATTTTGAGGTCCAAAATCGCCCCCCTGTGTCAGAGAGTTAATTACACTTTCAATCCATTAAACAACACGTATTTTATCAAGTGGCAAAGCAGAAAAAACAGCAGTTCATTAACCAGCATCTGGCTGGCTTTCTGCTTCCTGCTGTTACATGAAGGCATGTTTATAAATCAAAATGGCCGCCTTTTTCACAGTCTGTCAGTGTTGAAGCAGGATATTAGTTGAGACGTAGAGACGAGAGGATAATTTAAGAATTAAAGGGAATGATGTGTGTTTATCCCTGATGATGAAGCCTGGGGAGACTGTGGCAAGGAAAAACTCCTTGAATGAATGAGGAAGAATGAGCAACTCATAAAATAGCTCAACATTTGAGATGAAGGATCAACAATGGCAGAGCCTTTAAACATTGTAAATGACACCCACCCTGTATTAACTAACTACAATGATGTTAATGATATAAACTACATTTTAAATATAAACCTAATTAAAAAAAAATTGTTCAAACACACTCTACTCTGTGTCTCATTTATTATTCTGTAATTACATGTATAAAAACATCAACAAGAATAAACAAGTAAATAAAATGATATTATGTACAGAACATTGTTTCCTGTCAGTGTCCTCAAGCTGACTTCAGAACAACACGCCATCAAATCGATTCGCTTTTGCCAATTGGTTCATTCTGATCTCAGCAAAACGTATTTTCCTTTTTCCTTTCGAGTCGTCTCGCATTGCAGTATGAGAAATAAGTCATTAGCGACAGTGTACATCAGATGCTCGTTTGAAATCAGAAAGCATTACGGATACAGTCGAGTGAACGAATGTAGCAGAATTCGGACACCACAAAAAAAAAATGGCCGACACATAATACAGCGCTTTGTGTAGGAGAAAGAGAGCGATTTTGGACGCAGTTACGTTCTTGCATTTTCTCTGAAGATCCCAGGATGCAACCTTGTGTGTTGTGTAGTAACGAGACAACGATAATGATAATACACAAGATGGACACTTTATACCGATCAGGCATAACATTATACCATTCTGAGCGTTGAAGTGGCACCTGTTAGTGGGTGGATTTATTTATTAGGCAGCAAGTGAACATTTTGTCCTCAAAGTTGAAGTTAGAAGCGGGAAAAATGGGCAAGGATTTGAGCGAGTTTGACAAATTGTGACGTCTAGACGTCTGGGTCAGAGCATCTCCAAAACTGCAGCTCTTGTGGGATGTTCCTGGTCTGCACTGGTCAGAATCTATTAAAAGTGCTCCAAAGAAGGAACAATGGTGAACCGGGTACAGGGTTGTGGGCGGGCGAGGCTCATTAATGCACGTGAGGAGTGAAGGCTGGTCCGTGTGGTCCGATCCAACAGACGAGCTCCTGTAGCTCAAACTGATGAAGAAGTTCATGATGTTGATGATCGACGGGTCACGACTGTTTTAGCAGCAAAAGGGGACCAACGCAATATTAGGCAGGTGGTCATAATGTTATGTCTTATCTGTGTGTGTGTGTGTGTGTGTGTGTGTGTGTGTGTGTGTAATATATATAAATTATAGTGTGTGTGTGTGTGTGTGTGTGTGTGTGTGTGTGTGTGTGTGTGTGAGAGCTAGAGCTGTCAATGTGGATAATCATTGAACCCCGATTTACATTTACATTGATAAACATTTTACAATTTGCTTTTACAATGTGAAGGGATTTAAAGGTATCTAATGGTCTTTGCTTTTAATCCTCCAGACGTCCATAAGATAAACGAGCGAGTGTAAACAACGGGACTCACGTCAAAGCCATGATCGAGTACTCAGTATTGCGTATATTATTAACTTTCCAGCAGCCCTATTGAATCTCGACAAGGTGTCGAGTTACAGTTGGGTTTTTTTCCGATGACATTATACCACGATTTTGTTACAGAAACGTATAATTCCGAAAGCTTGTAGAAGCTCTGTTGCTATGGAAACTCCATTACAATGTGTCCAAAGTTCATTAACTCCTTCTGGCCAATCAGAATGCTGAACACACACTCCATTCCATGTGTTCCGGATTTTGTACTTTTATACTTGAGTCTAAAATAAGATTTGTCTCCATGCCGACCTTTTCGGAGCCAGGGGTCAGCTCACGTCGGAAAAAATTATAGCTCACGCTACGAATGCAATTAAACCAAAGCGCACAAAAAATGTCAGAATATAAAACGGGCCAAAAAGGGTAATACAGAGCTAATTGAGTGAAAGAATATATATAATATTTAATAATAATAAGGCTTCGAGGGTGAAACTACAGAAAAGAAAGTCAAAATCCACAGCGGATGGAAATCAGACACACGCGTACATGCAAAAATAAGGGATGTTAAGATTCACTGATTTGCATTTGTGCATCGGCATTAAAGTTAACGATGTGATTCGTCATCGGTTCCTCACAGATTCTTCGTTTTGCATCGGTGAATCATTTTTCACATATTTGCATCGGTAAAAAACTTTATTTATATATAATTATTAGTAAATGCGCTGTACTTTTATTATTTAGAAAGTGACCAATTATTTGTGACCAATACTTGATATGTAGATCGATTTCTAGTCGCTAAACTGTTCCTCGTGCGTTCTTTCAGCACCGAAGCGTGTCCTGAAATTCACATAGAATACAGATTGACATGGCAGAGGTAGACCTGTAACTTCCTGGAGACCGAATGGGAAAAGAACTTCTTTCATCTTAATAAAACTGGGCCATGTGTTAGAAGTCAGAAGGCACTTAAGTAAATTGATGATTTGCTGTCTGTCTGAACCAAAGAACTTAAAATGAACACATCAACATGATCTGTATCGTATTAAACTGCAGAGCATCGTCATATTGATCTCGGATCGAGGTGAATCGTATCGGATCGGTAGCTGCTTCATATGCGTATTTAATGCATCATATCGGTGTCTCTGCATCCAGATGCGAATTGCATCAGCCTCGGTTATGGAGACGCACATCCCTAGTAAACACTTCTATAAACAGCGCTCGGGGTGAACGAACTGAAATGTAGGACTCGTTGCAAGATAGTCGGAGTCTAATGGATCTTTGGGACGAGGAGGAGGAAACGAGTGCTCTATCTCTCCCCTACAGCCTCCACTCGGATGAGTCTCATTAGTGCACGAGCGAGATATTATTCACTCTCCAGATTAGAAAACATGCTGTTCGCACAATAATGGAGCACAAATATGCCTGTTCTCTGCCCTCGGCCATTAAAACAAAAGCCATTGTTAGACAGACGAGAACCTGCCACAGGCTCATCTTCATAATTGAGCATA
This sequence comes from Silurus glanis, assembly GCA_014706435.1. Lineage (NCBI taxonomy): Eukaryota > Metazoa > Chordata > Actinopteri > Siluriformes > Siluridae > Silurus > Silurus glanis. The sequence continues at coordinate 2,533,324 of JAAIIK010000074.1, forward strand.
AGTCATGTTGTGTTGTGTTGTGTGTATGTGCACTTTTTCCTCGCTCTGGCATGGGTTTTGTGTGTGTGTGTGTGTGTGTGTGTGTGTGTGTGTGTGTGTGTGTGCGTTGCGCGAAGCTTCCTCTGGTGTTTCATTTGTTAAAATGGCAATTAAGGAATACAATAGATCTCATCAAGGACACACAGTATCACGCTGAAACACGGAGAGCCGTGTTGTGTATTTGATGATGTTTTTGATTTGGAACTCCTACAATGGACCACATATCTCCTGTTCTTCAACAGCTGCTCTGGCTTTCTGTTAAGCAGCGAATTGAATATCTGACCTGCTTCTAACATGTACTCCTTCACGAACTCGGTGTCCTCATCCAACTTAGTTCTTCCTCGTATGCGTTTGGCAGCTATGAGATCTCAGGCTTTAAGCTACGCTGCTCCATACCTGTGGAATTTACTTCCTCTTGATATCCACAACAGCAACTCTGTGTCTATTTTCTAACATCGGTTAAAAAGAGGTTTTCAACCGATGTTAAATAATAGACACAGAGTTGCTCTGTGACTACAGCAGCTCAGTCAGGGAGCTTCAGCAGCGGAGGTTGACCCGACTCCGTCACACTCCGTTCTGTTTGCTAATTCCACATTTCCAGCACTAATTTGCTCCTAGAACACTGATTAGTTCTGAAACTAAACCTGTGAAGAACCAACACGAGCTGCAGAGTTCAACCAATCAGTAAGGAAACATCATTGATATGTTCTAACTCAGGGCTCTTCAATGTTTTACAGGTCAAGGACCCCTTAGGTGATAGAGACATGGCAGGGTCCCCGATACAAAATATTTCTTTACAGAGCTTGAGTGAATGTTATGTATTTATCCCTGATGAGCAGCCTGGGTGACTGTGGCAAGGAAAAACTCCCTTAGATGAATGAGAACAAAAACCTTGAGAGGAACCAGACTCAAAGGGGAACCCATCCTCATTTGGGTGACATCAAGAGTGTGATTTTAATCTTTAAACAATACAGAACACTGGAGAGTGAGAACTAACATGAGCACTGGAATGTAAGATTATGAGTAATGATCTTTCTACAGTTTTATACAGTCAGTTGTCATTATGGAACCAGGAGCTACTGAGCAACTCATAAAATAGCTCAACATTTGGGATCATCACAGATCCAACACCAACTCCTTCATACCAGAGCCTTTAAACATTCAAAGATCCAATGTTCAAACTCTACATGAAGTGGGATCCAAATGGCGCTGGTACGTCTCCTAGATGTGTCAACCAATCATATTACACCAGTTATATTGTAGTAAGACCTATTTAGATCTATGTTGTTGTTGTACATGCTTCATTGTCTGTATATTTCCATAAATTTTCAAAATTGAAAATGATTTTTGCATCGTAACAAACATATTTTGCATTTAAAATCACAATTTATTAAGTTGTTCACCGTTGTCTTTTATTTTAATAGATTTGCAGTTTCCTACATTTTCCTTATAGTATCAGGTGGACAATTAAACATTCGCATGAACTCCCATGTCCTTACTTGATCCATCCATATCGACATGTTGGGCCATGATGATGGACCATCAGCCACTGCAAGTTCACATGTCACATCTCAGATCATCTTTACACCTTTAAGCAAAGGCTTGGTGGAGCGCTGGAAGTAAGTGGTAAGGATCAAGCAGCTGTGCGTAACCTGTATGTATGGGGGGAAAGGAGAGAAGATGAGAGCCTCTGGAGAAAGATCTGGGAACACTGAGGTTTGTGTGTGTGTTTGTGTTTACTGTAAAAATTATATACTGAAAATAAAAGTCAAAATGTGACTGTGGTCAAATAAAGCCAATTTTTTTTGTCACCTGACTTCAGTTTCTTGCTCCTGGAGCCGTCGAGTTTTCCACAACCTGACTGACATTCACTGTTGATTAGTACTTGTGTGTAGCTTCACCTTTCATGCCACTTTCTCGGTCGTTGTGGGTTTGTGCAGTTCAAGCTTTTGTCCTTTTGCGCTTCAGGTTTTCGGGTTTTGATTTCATGTTTTTGATGTTTCACATTAAAACTACACTATATGAACAGTGTGTGGACACCTGATCATATGCTTTTTGAACATCCCGTTCCACATTTTATCCCCATGTGCTGTTATGATAACCTCCACTCTTCTGGGAAGACGTTCCACCAGAGTTTGTGGACATTCGTTCAGCCACAATGGTGTTAGTACGGTCAGGTATTGATGTAGGTGAGGCGAAGAGGTCTGGGGTGCAGTCGGCATTCACACTCATTCATGTTCAATAGATTTGGAGCTCTAAAGCAGGAGATCTTCCATTCCATCCCATGTATCTTCATGAAGCTGGATTTGTGCACAGGGACACTGTCATGCTGGAACATGTTTCTCTTAAGGAGTTCAAGTGAAGGCAAAATTCAATACTACTGCAACCTACAGTGCAAAATATTGAATACATTTAATCATCGAGCCAAATTTTTTTTTACGAGATGTGAAATGTACGTTCTGATATCATCATCCTCATGATCATGACCGTCATCCTAAACCACTGAAATACGCAGGAACAAACTTTTAAAGGGCCTAGAACACAAGGAACTTGTGTGTGTGTGTGTGTGTGTGTGTGTGTGTGTGTGTTATAGAATATTAATAATAATAATTAGTAAATGACAGCGCCTGCACACACAGTTCCACTCAGTAGTAACTTATTAAACAGAGAGTATTTGCCATCATTAGCTGCGTTTTTATCGAACCCGTTCCTCGTCCCTTAATCACCCATCTGCGTTTTGTGCTCGGTATAAATGTCAGTGTTTTTCTACAGGATGACTGTGTTTGTGTGTGTGTGTGTGTGTGTGTGAGACAATCTAGCAGTAAATACGCTATAAGAGAAATGCTGTAAAGATCAGAAATAGGGATAAAGAAGCAACTTCAGTATGGTGGACCTGATGTTGGAGAGGTTCTTGTGGTTTTCTCAGCCTCTCAGTGCTTGGCTCTATCTGATGGCACTCAGGTTCCCATGAACCACTGTTTTGGGCTAAATGGTGTGTTAATGCTGGAAGAGCACTGCAGAGCTTTGAGGATGAGGCAGAGCTTGATTTGAGGCTCGTTGTGATGTGTTCGGTTTGCAGAAGATAATAAGTTATGTGCTTATACGCTGTATGTTCCTCTTTCTTGAGGTTAATAAGGCAAAAGAAAAATCCAAACAAAACTCCATGTTTGTAATCTGTTCATGTGGAACCTACAATGAGCTTCATTTATATGTTATTTAAAGTGTATCTAATATAAGTAGATATGTGGATGTTACATTATCACAATGCACCAGGTGATGTTCATCAGAGCCTCCAAATTAGTATTAATAGTGTTCTAATCCAGTTTTTACTTGTTTAAGTCTCTGATCATGGACATGGTTTGAGTTATTGCCCAGCGGTGAGGAGAGATGTGTGTAATTTGAATTAGTGATAAAAGTAAATGTGTCTCAGAAAGCAATTAGTTTCCACCTTCCACTACATTCCTGCCTCTATATTTGGCAATCTCAGTGAAGGAGGTGTGGCCTTTGTGTCTGGTAGTACCAGTGAAAGAGGTGTGGCCTTTATGCCTGCAGTTCCATTGAAGGAGGTGTGGCCTTTGTGTCTGGCAGGCCCAGTGAAGGAGGTGTGGCCTTTATGTCTGGCAGTTCCATTGAAGGAGGTGTGGCCTTTATGTCTGGTAGTCCTAGTAAACGAGGTGTGGCCTCTGTGTCTGGTAGTCCTAGTGAAGGAGGTGTGGCCTCTGTGTCTGGCAGTCTCAGTGAAAGAGGTGTGACCTCTGTGCCTGGTAGTCCCAGTGAAAAAGGTGTGGCCTTTATGTCTGGCTGTTCCATTGAAGGAGGTGTGGCCTTTATGTCTGGCAGTTCCTGTGAAGGAGGTGTGGCCTCTGTGTCTGGCAGTCCCTTTGAAGTAGGTGTGGTCTTGTATGTGACAGTACCAGTGATGGATGGGTGGCTTCTCTTTCACTAGTCTCATTGCAGGAAGTATGGCTTCTGATTCAGACAGATCCAGTAATGGAAATGTGGCCTCTTTGTCTAGCACTCCCAATAAAAGATGTGTAGCCTCTATGTCTGGCAGTGGAACAGTGGAGGAGTGTCTTTTCTGATGAAAGCGGCATGGGCCTCTGAGTCTGGCATTCCCAGCAAAGGAGGTATGGCCCCTGTATCTGTCTAACTTGAGAAAGTATGTCCACTTCATCACTAGCAATAAAGGAGGTGTTTACATTAATAAACACTTTTCATCTACTACTACTTCCTATTCTTATACTACTTCTATAATAAAAAAAAAAAGGCTGGTCCTGCAATGTTCCAGCCATCTTCATTAGGCTGTTTTAGGGAATTATTTATGAACAAGTAGCTGGGCGTACATTCTGAACTAAATCTGACCAATCAGAGTCAAGAATGACAAAAAATGAGAACTTCTTGTTGTAAATGATTAAATTGTACACAAATGTTGGTATAAAAGTAGTTTTAGTTTCCTCATGTGTATTAATTCATGAAATTTTCAAATGAAATATAAACTGTTTACCCACAGAGGGACACTTCTATCCTTCCATCCTGCACCCCAGCGTGAACACGTCATATATACGAATAGAATCGTTTTCTGAGTTGATGATAATTAGATTCTACAATCACGTGTCGGAGAAGCCAGCGCACACAATCGCGCATATTCCCGTGGGCGTCCTGCTACGGCGGTTCGTTTTATTGAACAAATGATTTTAGAGATCTCTATTATCACTGCGCTGGAGATAATACGTTATCTTGGCGGGAAACGGACATGTCTGATTCATTTGTGAGGTTTTGCCGCGTGCTCCTGACCTGACAGTTCAATCAAACCTACAATAACTGCTCTTAAAAATCTCATTTGTCTGTACATGGAGGCCAATGGATGAATCTCAGATGACACCTGTAGTTTTATAAGGAAGCCCTAAACATCTTGGTAAGTGTGAGATTTGTAATTTGCAGTTTGTTCATTTTTTTGTTCTTCTTTGTCATACACTATATAGCAAAAGTATTGGGACAGATTACTTTTCCAGCCATTTCTGCTTCTTTCCTAAACCGTTACCACAAGTTGAGGGCACACAGTTGTGTAGGACTTTGGATGCAGGAGCGTGAAATGTTTCCTTCACTTGAACTAGGAGACCCAAACCTGCTCCAGCATGACAATACCCCTGTGCACACACTGCAAGAAAATAACTAAATATAAGAAATAAATGCAGAAACAAAAGAAATAAGAAAACATATCTATGCTTTAGAAAAGGACGAAATGGCTTAAAAATAAGCATTAAAACACATTAAAGTCAATCGATTCTGTTTAATTTGGGGGAGTGGTAGCTCAGTGGTTAAGGTGCTGGGTTACTGATCGGAACGTCAGGGGTTCAAGCCCCGGTATCGCCAAGCTGTCGCTCTTGGGCCCTTGAGCGAGGCCCTTAATGGTCTGTGCTCCAGGGACGCTGTATCATGGCCAACCCTGCGCTCTGACCCCAGATTCCAAGCAAGCTGGGATTTGCGAGAAACAAACTTCACTGTGCTCTAACGTATATGTGACAAATAAAGTCTATTCTAATTATCTTAAAACTAGCTTGTTGATCATTTTATATAAACTTTAAAATAACTTTTTTTGTGTGTGAAAAGATCGCAAAAAAAGACCAGCTACTAAACAAGAGAATTCTTTTTCATTTAACGATCGTCTTCATCGACCACATTCTGTCTTAAAATGAGACAAAGCATTTAAACTAGAAACAAGGTTACTATTAAAATCAAGATCGCGCACACACGCGTATCGTGAACTATTGTTTATTTAAATGAAGACGGTTTGGGAACTGTCATGCGGGAAACGGACATGAACGTGAACGGGCATGAACGTGCAATAACGGACCTGGAGTGTGGGTGAATGTGGGGTTTATGTATGTGGTGTGATGAGTGATTTAATAAGCCTCAGGTGTTCTCAATGAAGCCCGTTTGCGAGAAGCTCCATGTGGGCGGGGCACGCATGTGAGAAGGAGCAGGGCATTTCCCGAAGCACCGAGGCATGACAGCCGCCGAAGGGGGCTTGGCAGGGGGATTCCTGACAGGAACACACAGTAGTTTCGGTCCAAAAACAAAGCGAAATCATTACTTGCTGCTTCTTTAAATATTTAAAACTTATTGCAACATAAAACATTATTGGATGTATTTTGTTATCAATAAACACTGAAATATATTCAACATGAGAAACTGAAATCAAACTGCAGAACGTCCTGTAGTAAAAAGTATTTTGTATGAAAAAGAAAAGTTCCAAAAAATAATAACTATACTGGATAATGATTGGAAAGAGTGGTGACTTTAATACTGCAGACTCTAATAATTTGTTATTAGGTTGCAAATAAATGTTTTAGTGTCGACATAAAACAAACGTTTGAAATAAACAATACTAATGAACAAAGTCCTAACTGTGACTTTTGAGCAGTTTTTTACTGAGAAACCTGTAAACCAGTTAATACAGCTAAAATAAAGTCTTAAAAATGTTCCTGATGATAATGAAGCTCTTTTTCTTCTTCGCCACAGCAGATCATCCGTCTCCATACCCCCCTGTTCTCTACATCTGCCTCTTTCAAACCAACTCCCTGCATGTCTTCCCTCAAAACATCAATAAACCGCAATTTGCGCAAATAAACTTTAAGCTTTGTTACCTAAATGAGAAAAAAAAGAGAAAAAAATTATAAATCATAATCTTACACAATCTGATTTTGAACAGTGGTACCTTGACCTACGAGTGCATTAATGGACGAGTTTTTGAGGTACGAGCGGTCACTCGAAAGAAGAACAAGTAAAAATTAAAAGTTTAGGGATACATAGTGTACAGGAGCGATAGTAAAAAACGAGTTTTTCCTCCGACTCCACTTATCGCCTCTACACCCCCCCACCCCCAACGGCGTTTTCATTAGCTCAAGTCGTCTCATCTCCAAGGTAAATACACTGAATAAAACCTTATTATATCTTTACATACTCTTTCTACTATGTTTTTATACAAGATTTGTTATTTAGAAATGTATTTTCCAATTTAATAACATGAAACATAAAAACGGGGTCATTTTGAGGGTTGGAACGGATTAATGCCATTTTAAGTATTTTCAATATGGAAAACTGATTTGATGTGCGAGCAAATGGAGATACGAGCTCATCCATGGAACGAATTTAACTCGTAGGTCAAGGTACCACTGTATTTTATTCTTGAAATAAGTTCATTAAGATTTTCTGTGGCTAGAAACAAGTCGAACACGTTTTTGTGGTTTACATGAGTTGCAGTGGAAGATCTCCTGCTATAAAGCTCTGACCTTAATCCTATTGAACATAAATGGCCTCCTCATCTCATCTACATCAGTAGAACATCTTCCCAGAAGACTGGTGGGTATACCAACAGCAAATGAGGACTATATGTGCAAAAAAAAAAAAAAAACACACCAATTTTATGCTCAGGTGTCCACAAACTTTTCTGTCCTCTTTATCACATTACAATGAAGATGATTATTTTTCTGTACAATGTGTTTTATTCCCTGCATGGACACTGGTATAATGTTGCTTGTGCCTGCAGAGGCTTATGCAAATTAAATACTTGCTCCTCAGATGTACTCATTTGCACAAGCAATCACTTTCCCAAAGTGACCCTCAGACTTAAATGAAATGTCATTATGTGTGCGAAACTAATCCATTCCCGTCGAACCTCTTGTATATATTTCATACAGTCACGTAGCCACATCGCATTGCATATTCATATAGTTATTCATTTATCCAGACACGAGAAGATAAAAATCATAGTATTTAAACACGTTTAGTGATACCAGATTTTTGTACGGTGTAGTAGATATGAGAAGATTCACAGGAGGTGTGCTGTTTCCTGTAAAGATCGTTCTGCTGTTAAAGGTTATGTTGTGTAGCTAACAGCACTTCTGTATGTATAAATCTCTCACACACAAACTGAGTCAGTAAAAAAAAAAAGGTGTGAGACTCAGATGAATCAGGTGGAGGATTAAGAGGTGAAGTCTGTGTCTGGGCTGTGAGCGAAATCTACTCTTTAAAAGGTCATTCAGTTTTATAGATAACTCCTGCGTTTTTGCATGTGTGTGCGTGTGTGTGTGTGTGTGTGTGTGTGTGTGTTTGTTGTGTGTGATGGTGGTTTGTGCAAATTTTTAAATTGCTGCTTTATCAGAAGAAACAGACGAAGCCCATGAGGATGAAGTTCCTCTCCCACATATTGCTTTTATATATTTAGGTGTTGTTTTGTTTGCTGCCTGAAGCTCTCAGCTCTCTTTGTACTTCCATGAATAATTCAGAGTCTGACCTCCTGGAATTGATATATATATATATATACTTATCCGTTTTAAATTATGTAAATCATCAGGACACCAAACAGAACTTTTGCTATGTTTCCACACGGACGGTTTTAATTGCCGGATGTGTGCATCATGGCGGATTTTGGTGCTCGATTTTAGACTTGGCGCATCAGTAAAATAAAGGTTTAGTGATTAAAAAATTAGGGTTTTTTTTTTATATTTGATGAAAGGATGTCATGAATAAATATGTCACATTGAAAGTTTCAATTTTGCCTCTTTATATATATATATATATATATATATATATAATTATTTTTTTTTTTATTGTCAAAGAGAAATGCATGTTGCATTATGCAGCAATATGCAGATTGATTTCTCCTCGCTAAACTGTTCTCTCAGAACCACTGCTGCTACGTGAATATGACGTATCACATGTATAAGTATATTTATACATATACCATACTGCATATTCATTATTCTGCTCATGCATCCTATAACCCTGAGAAATGGAGTATCCGAGCAGGGAGACAGTGTGTCAGTGGGAATGTTTAGTGCTGGATTACCTGGTGCCCAGGTCTCCTCCTCCTCCTACTGTTCCTCCACTGCCTCCTCCTCCTCCTCTTCCTCCTTCTCCTCCTCTTCCTGGTGCTGCTAAGATTCCAAAATTCAATTCAGCTACTCCCTGAGGACTCCAGTTATTTATTCAGGGGGTAAATGTTTTCCGAAAGAGCAAACTGCACACACTGATGATGTTGCAATGTGAACGCATGCATGTACACACACACACACTTTTTAGCTCCAGTGTTCAGCATATAGATTCATAGCCTGTCAAAGAACTGCTATTGGAAGAGAAACCGCACACACACACACACACACACACACATAAACACACACACACACACAAACACACACGCGTGCACACATAAAAGTCTCACATTCGCTATGAATCACATGTGAGCTTTACACTCTTTTATACTTATCTTTTCAGCTCTCTGTGAATAAAACATTCTCATTAAGGGTTTGTGTGTGTGTGTGTGTGTGTGTGTGTGTGTGTGTGTGTGTGTGTGTGTGTGTTTGTGTATTTGTGTGTAGGGGTATATGGTCAGGGGTGCACAGAGTATTTTCCCAATATCACTTATAGCTATAGTACACAAACACACA
>JAAIIK010000074.1:2555384-2565787 GCA_014706435.1 Silurus glanis
GTGTGTGTGTGTGTGTGTGTGTGTGTGTGTGTGTGTGTGTGTGTGTGCTCACTCTGTCACTCACACTCTCTATATGGGAGTTGAACATTCAGTGAACTTCAGCAGAAGTAAGAGTAGAACAGAGGGCTGTGTGTGGCTCGGCTTCAGCTCACGGTTTTTATTCCCATCCATATTCAGTGCTGTCAGAAAAGTGTTGTCGTGGCAACGTCAAAACCCCCGAACTCCAGCACGAGAGCCGGCAGCGAGGGTTCGTTTAAACAGAACGTCAGGGTCACAACATTTGTTATGGAAACTTGCAGGAAAGTATACAGTAGGTGAAGAAGAGGGTGATGATGATGATGATGATGATGAGGCATGAGTGTATAGCGTGGAGGGTTTAGTAGAAAAGCTTTCACGCTCCTTGCTTACGAATAATAAATCCAACAGGACGTTTGTTGCTTGTGTTTCAGATGTTCTTGTCAGTGATGGGTTGGCTGAAAATGTCCTGCTGTCACTTTTGGCACACTGAGAAGTTCGATGGAGAAAGCCGGATTTTACCAGCTTGCTTTTCTTAAAGCTGTCGTTTATAATACTCTGTTCAGTACATGTCGCTTTTCTTTCCCTGACCTGAACACCTTTGGGATGAACTGGAACACCAAATACTTCCCAGAGCTCATTACTCATGATCAGTGCCTGATCTTACTAATGTAGATGAATGATCATTAGTCCACAAAGCTACACTCTGAAATCTAAAGCCTTCCTAGAATAGTGGAGCTCATTAGAAGAGCAAAGAAGGAAGAAACCTGGAGTGGAAAGTTCAACAAATGTGTATAAATGTGATGGTCAGGGTTGTACTTCATGGTCTTCTGAAGATAGTGGTGGTGATGGTGGTGATAGTGGTGGTGGTAGTGGTGTTAATAGTGGTGGTGATGGTGGTGGTAATGAAGATGGTAGTGGTTGTATTCATGGTGATGGTGGTCATGGTGGTGGTGTTGATGATGTTGATGGTGGTGAAAGTGATGGTAGTCGTGTTGATGATGGTGGTGGTAATGGTGGTGGTGGTGATGATGGTGTTAAGGTAAAAAAAACAAACAAAAATAATTTTAGTATTATTTTTGTTCACATAGAAACCAAGGTGGGTGGGGGGTGCTAACTTTTGAACTCAGCTGTATGTAAAGAGAGAGATATTTCTATCTGCTTTATATAATTGTATCAGCTTTTAGCAGGTAAGCTCTGCTGCTGATCTCTTCAATGATGTGCTCTTCATGGCATCTAAGTATCTCTTGAACTCAGTGGCTTGCGTAAGTATTTAACCACTTGAACTTACCCACAATTTGCAGCATTTGAACCCACATTCCTAATATTTAAAAAAAAAAAATTGACAGTAATGAAGGTCTGATGTATTCGCTCAGAAACAGCATGTAGTAGCAGAAGTTCTATTTTTCAAGCACCTTTGTAGTGAAGATATTTTTATCCTTCAGATCAGAAATCCTGAAACCTTCAGCAAATTTTATTTATTCCTACACAAACGCATACAGTTTTAATCAACCGACTGCTAAAATAGAGAGTGGCACAAAAACCAAAGCCACAAAGTGAACAAACTACAGAAATGACAGAATCTGCGAATGATTTTTTGGCAAACGTTTGTGGACACCTGATCAGAGGTGTGGAAAGGACCTGAAAATCATACTTGAGTAAAAACATAGTATCCCTTACTGCTACACTTTCTCCATTACAAGTCACCAATTCCAATATGACTCAAGTAAAAGTCTTTGAGTATCTGATTTGCACAGCACATGAACATTGTACTCGTATCGAACGTCGCTCAAAGATGCACCAGTCCTCATCACCAAGACAAACGTTAGCAAAAAGCCGAAGTAAAATAAAAGTAAAAGTTGCTTATAACTTTGATACTCAGTAAAACTAGAAAGTAGCCAAAAAATAATTTAAGTACAGTAACAAAGTGCATTTAGTCAAATACTTTACACCACTGCCAGGGCTGTTTTTAGCCATTTTGGCACCCTAGGCGAAATTCCTATTGTCACCCCCAACGACTCCGCCTTCCCACCACAATGCTCCACCCCCACACCGTACAAATCATTCGCAACCTTCCATAAGAAAGTTTAAACACAATAAATAATCATTGCGAAATTGCCTGAAGTATGTAAACATGTACTGTATATTAAACTTCAGCAGAAAAGCAGATAAATAATTAAAACGGGGTGTGTGGCAGAAGGTGCTCACTGGCGCCCCCTCAGCTGGTTGCACCCTAGGCGACCTGACCCTAAATTTATATCTTTTTTTTTTTACATAATATAAGAATATATCCTTTATTTTTTTATATATATATTTGTTTTTGTAAAGCATCAATATCAAAATATTTTCAATAAATTTTTGGTCAGAACTTGGGTTTTTTTTCGTCGCTTTTGGCCGTTTTCCTGAAATAAAGCAAAGTGGCATCCACGCATATTTCAAACATCTGACACGCTTCCATTGGTTTCAAACTTAGCCATATTTTTTGGCTTGTAATTTGCACTGCACAGGCAGAGATTCGAAGAAATGAGCCTGACTTGCGCTGCTCTGTGAACAAAAATCAGTATTGGGTTTATGTTTGCAATCAGGGATGCCAGGTCTATTTTTAAGGAAGGGTGAGATGTGGTTGAATCTCTGCCACAAGTTATATTTGTGTGTGTGGTTGTCTTGCATAAATTGTAATAATTACAGCAATATTTAAAAGGCTAAAATAGATCTGCTTAAAAGGGTCTGATTTAGTTTGACAGAATTAAGATCATTTTCACGGATGCTGTAATCATGCAGATCTGGTCACCCTTTTGGCATCCAATTACAAGGCATTAGAACTGATGACCAAGTGCACACTCGATGTGTATTTTCATATGTGTGTGAAATGTGTAGGCAGGTTATTTTAATCCTGTGCAGCAGGCACTCGGTGCACACTCACAGCTCGGATGACAGCTACTGATGCCACGTCTGCGTTCTGCTGAATCAGGGGCTCTCACTGGCTTCGTTCTTCCAGGTATTTCACCTCATTTCAGTATTGGCCTCTAGAGACAAGAGCTTTGTCTCAGCACCTGGCAAAGATCCCCTCAAGAAGCCCTCACATTCTTAGTTTCTCTGATGAGAGCTTCCTGTATTTGTAACCTATCCAGTTCAGCATAATAAAGTCATGTTCCTGTCATCTAGATGCATATTTTAAAGATAAAAGTATGGACACCTGAGCATTAGATTGGTTTGTGTGTTTTGAACTTCCATTTGCTGTTTAATTAACTTCCAATCTCCTCAGAAGATGTTTCGGTAGATTTTGTGGAGATTTGTGTGAGATTAATTCAAAGTCAGGTACTGATGAAGGTGAGAAGGTGAGGAGGCCTGGGGTGCAGTCAGCGTTCACATTTATCATGATTAATAGAGTTGGAGATCTATAGCAGGAGATCTTCCGCTTCATCCCATGAAAAGCAGATCTTCATGGAGCTGGCTTTCTGTACAGGGACAATGTCATGCTGGAACAGGTTTGGGTCTCTAAGTTCGAATCTTCTTCTTCTTTCGGCTTCCCCCATTAGGGGGCGCCACTGCGGATCATCCGTCTCCATACCCCACTGTCCTCTACATCTGCCTCTGTCAAACCGACTACCTGCATGTCTTCCCTCACCACATCCATAAACCTCCTCCTTGGTCTTCCTCTTTTCCTTCTTCCTGGTGTCTCCATCCTCAGCATTCTCCTACTGATATACCCCATGTCCCTCCTCTGCACATGTCCAAACCATCTCAATCTCACCTCCCTCACCTTGTCTCCAAAACGTCCTACATGCGCTGTCCCTCTAATAAACTCATTTCTAATCCTGTTTATCCTCGTCACTCCCAACGAACATCTCAACATCTTCAGCTCTGCTACCTTCAAATAAACAGAACATTTCATGCTGCCACATCTAAAAGACGTCCTACACAATTGTGTGCCTCCAAATTTGTGAAGGAAGCACATACAAAAGGAACAGCCCGATGTCTCTGTAGTGTATGTGTTAGTTACCCTTCAAATCTGACCCGGAGACTCAATAATACTTAATGAATTCTAACAGAACTGACTCAGGAGTGCTTTAGAAGCTCATCTCTCTCTTTAGACCACCGCTAGATTCCAAGCGGTTCCGGAGACGTGAGCTTCCAAAGCGAGCATGCCGAGACTAAGTGGCTTTAACAGAAGTGAAATCAATCCCACAGTAGTGCATTAGGAGACGCGAATCCCAGGCCTGATTGAGCAATCGGACGGAATCAGAACTCACCCAGGCTGACACGGATCGGGTTTGGCACTTCTAATCCAGAGTGTGATTAAGGACAGGAAATAATATAATCAGGACAGTTGCTGTCTCCTCTTATTGCATAAGTCTGTCAGTTGATTCCTCAGAGCTTCTGGGTTTTACTGATGTGTTCACAAACATGTTCAAGAGACGGACAGGATCAGCGTCTGGTTTCGGTCCTGGATTGTGATCAAAGTGTGTATTTAGAGTGATTTAAGAAATGACTGATATTCAATGAAATTCTTTTTTTTTTTGTAGAGCACTTAACAATGGACAAAGCAGCTTTACGAAGATAAAAGAATGCAAGTTATACTGCCTATAAGTTTGTTCTTTATAATGGTAAGTTTCTTCCTAATGAGTAAACCAGTGGTGACTGTGGAAAGAACAAAACTCCCTGAGATGGCATGAGGAAGAACCCTTGAGACATCCTCATCCTTAGCACCCAATGTACATTCATTACATCTCCATCATTGTTGAGGTGTTCAGTGATAGGAACATAAATGCAGAACTGTTAATGCAACTGATGGTCCTGAGCGATTATAGTAGACTGTTGATATTAATTACAGTCCAAATCCAATTCATCAAATAGATATTAATCAAATAGAAATTGAAAAATGTCTGATTCAAACATAGATCAATGTGTCAAATTTCTGTCGAGCCACAAATCTTTAAACCTAATTTATAATTAAAATGTGCATTTAAACATTCATGATTAATATTCTATAAGTGTCTAAAGTATTAAAAGTGCTGATCGCATCTACTGACAATACTGGACTGACATTGGAGACTCCTTCCAGAAACATAACAAGCAATCACCAATCATCAGTGTTCCGAATGACTAATTATTAATCACAAGTGCTCCCAAAGACTAATCACTGGGTTTCCAATGAGCAATTATTGATCATCAGTGTTTCCAATTATTAATCACTGATCAATATTGTTTCAAACAACCAATTACTAATCCTCATTTTTCCCTACAACCAGTCGCTGATCCCCAGTGTAACCAGTGTCTCCAATAAATAATCCTGAAAACCAAACACTAATCCCAATTGTTTCCAGTCACCAATAAATAATCCTCAATATTCCTAACAATCTTTCCCTGATCACTATTTTGCACTTGTTTGTTCTTTCGATCTCTTATTTCTTCTTGCGAATATTGACATTATAAAAAGAAATGATTCTCTCCATCCTGCTTTCTTTCATGTTACTTTCCTGATTTATTCGTACCAACACTTTATTCTGTCTGCATTTACAATGTTGTAAATCAGTGACTTGTTTCTCAGAAAACGTCTTTCTATAAACAAGAAGTTAGAACTCTGAACAAACTCTTTTGTATTTAAGTCGATTATAAAATATTTTCAGAAAATACTTCCTCATCCTGATAAGATGTTGAGATGTTTGTCGGAAATGATGAGGATGGACAGGATTAGAAATGAGTTTATTAGAGGAACAGCGCATGTAGGACGTTTTGGAGACAAGGTGAGGGAGGCGAGATTGAGATGGTTTGGACATGTGCAGAGGAGGGACATGGGGTATATCAGTAGGAGAATGCTGAGGATGGAGCCACCAGGAAGGAGGGAAAAAGGAAGACCAAGGAGGAGGTTTATGGATGTGGTGAGGGAAGACATGCAGGTAGTTGGGTTGAAAGAGGCAGATGTAGAGGACAGGGGGGTATGGAGACGGATGATCCGCTGTGGCGACCCCTAATGGGAGAAACCAAAAGAAGAAGAAGAAGAAGACTTCCTAAACCTGATCCTGAGGATCTAATGAATATGCAAATTATTCTTTACAGCCACTTCTTGGTTAGTTGGTTATCCCCAGAAAAGTACTGGCAAAATGTCAATCACTGATTGGCTGGAAGGAATAATGGGGATTAGTACTTGGTCTTTAAAACAATGTCAATCAAGGAACACTGGGGATTAGTACTTGGTCTTTGAACCAAAGTTGATCAGTAATTCGCTGTAAGGAATAATGGGGATTATTATTTGGGCTTTAAAACAATGCCGATCACTGATTGGCTGTAAGAAGCAATGGGGATTAGTACCTGGTCTTTAGAACAATGTCAATCAAGGAATAATGGCTATTAGTACTTAGCCATTAAAACAAACTTGATCAGTAATTGGTTGTTAGGATCAAAGAGGATTAGTACTTGGTCTTTAAAACAGTGTAGCTCAAAGATTAGCTATAAGGAATAATGAAGGTTAGTAATTAGTCTAGAAAACAAAGTTGATCAGTGATTGGCTAAAAGGAAAAGTGAAAATGTTTGGACATACACTTATAAAGAACATCTTATTAATTTTTATTACTACATTATCCGTGTAAAGCTGCTTTGAGACAACGCACATTGTTAAAAGTGCAATACAAATAAAAATGAATTGAATTTAAATTATTACTTGGTCTTTAGAACAATGTCGGTCACAGATTGGCTGTAAGGAATAATAGAGATTAGTACAGTACTTGGTCTTTAAAACAGTGTTGATTAGTGATTGTTGTCAGGATCAGTGATGGTCAATGATTCATCATTGGAGGCATCGGGTTGTTTAGTTTAGAATTAAGATTAACACCATGCAACTTCACACAACCGATAGACCTAAAGTTCTGATGTTCTGAGCAAGACTTGCTACTTGCTACTGTCATCAAAGCATAAACAAAAGATAAATACATGAATAAATAAAGGTTTAGAAACTCTTGCTTGGCATCACACAGTCATGACTGTGGTGAATCAAACACAGGTTCATTCACGGGCCATTAGCACTCGGGTGGAACGGCTTCCTCGATCCAGGCTGATGGGCGTTTTTCAGCTTTTCCCCTCTGCTTGAAAAGCGTCCGTGTTTCTCTTTTCTTTTGTCTAGAAGAAAATGTCACAGTGGAGGGGTAGTTAGAATAGAGATGGAAAATGAGAAGATGGAGGATAGAGAGAGGCTGAGTAAAAGATGAAAGACAGATCTTTGATAGGAGCATCAAAGGAGAAAAGTCCATGGTTCAGACTTTGAGACAGCGCTAGCAGGGCCATAGACGCTTTTTTTTTTAGCTCCAGCTACAAATTTAACTTGTTTCAAGGAAATATAAAAATATTTGGCTCCGTTTGTCTATTTTTTGTTCATACTTCATGGTTTAAGTATGAAACTCCATTTTTTTATTCTATTTTCTTATTTATGGGATTGTGGTGCACAGCAGGAGAGCATATAACGCTGATCTTTTCACGCACACGTGTTCTAAAACATGTCTCATTAATCATTACTATAGTGTGTTTACAGTAGGGTGTATATATATATATATATATGATGTTCTCCATATGTTGCCCTCCAGATCTTCTCCAGGTGACTTATAAATTATTTATTAAGAATCCAGTCTTCTTTTTTTTAAAAGATAAAAAGAACTATCCATCTATCTATCCTTTTATAGATCCCTCTTAACAGCAATCTATCTGTACATGCAGCTTTTAACTCACTCAGCTATCAATCTTTTTATCTATCATTCAGTTTTATCTACCCATCCATCTTCTCACCTTCCCATTCACCTTCTAAATCATTGAACCCTGAGTAGATTTTAGTTTGTTCCTTAGGAGAACATTTGAACGTTCTGAAACAGAAATAAGCTTCTTTATTAAAGATAGTTCTAAGAAGCAACTCTTCAGAATGAAAAGAAACTCTCAGAAACCTATTTTAAGGGAGACTTAATCTCACTGCTATGGACTGATCACTAATTTGTCTATTTGTCTATGCATTCTCCAATCCATCCATCCATCCATCCATCCATCCATCTATACACCTATCCATCTATTCATTCACCTATCCATTAATCCAACTACGTATCCACCTATTCATCCATCTATTCACCTATCCATCCACCAATCCATCTATCAGTCCATCTATTCATTCATCTATACACCCATCCATCCATCTAACTATCCATCCATTCACCTATCCCTCTACTCATCCATTCACCCTTCTATATATCCATCCATCCATCCATCTATTCACCTATCCTTCTTACATCCTTATCCAACTATCTATTCAAATATCTATTATCCACCAACCCATCCATCAATTTATCTATTCATCCATTGATCCATCCATCTATTCACCCACTCATTCATAAATCCATCTATTCATCATCCCATCTAGCTCTCTATTCACCTTATACATTTATTCATCCACCCATTTAAACATTAATCCGTCCATCCATCCTGCACTTACCCATCTTTTCATCCAGTTATCTAACCCTTTGTCTACCCATGCATTGATCCAACAATTTATCACTGCACTCATCCAACATCTTTATCTATATATCTACCCATCCATCCATTCATTCATCCATCCATCTTTTATAAACACACATATCTATGCTGCTGTACTGTTTTTGCTTTCGCAGCTGTGTGGAAATAAGTCTCTATAATGAACAATTCAAGTTGAATAGCGTCTGATTACTTTTCGATCCAAGGCGCTGAAAGTAAACCTGTACTGAATGCTAACGATACATAAACAGATGTTTACATTTCTTCCTGTATTAAATCTCAGATAGAGGAAGCAGCTTCATCCAACAGATACTGATTATACTTTACTTTATACAGAATGTCTCTCTCTCTTTCTCTCTCTTTCTATCTTTCCTTCCCTCCGTCCTTCCAGAAAGTTCCAGCAGTACAGCAACATCAGATATGTTGCAGGTCAGTTGAGAGAAGATGAAATAATAAAGCAAAAGCAGCATCAACGCTCCCGAGCGCTTTTCGTTATGTCATCCCCCTTCCTCCTAAATATGTCGTCTAGATTTACAGGCTGTAAACATGATTTGTAGGGTCCGAGCTGCAAACACGTGTAGCTCCCACATTTTTGTCCCAAAACACGTGAGGTTTATAAATCTCTTGGATCTGGCAACCTTTCCGATTCCCTTCATTCGTTTCTCTCTCTCCGTTCACCTTTCACTCTAATCCGTAACTCTATGACATCGGAACATCTGATGAAGTGACGGAACAGTAATCGCTTTCTGATTACCCTCATTACGTCTCTTCTTGTTTTCCTCATTTTGCAGCTTCTTTCAAAGCTCGTAACGGTGCCACGGTGTTAGCGTGCTGACAAAAACGGCCGCCGTTGTTCAGAATTAGCATTTGAAATTGATCGCTTCTATTGATCCGTTTTCAATAAAGTAATACACTTATGTTGTTGTTGTAGGAAATGTTTGGGGGAGTGGGGTAGAGGGTTTAGAGCAGTGGTCTCCAAGCACAGGGTAGCATCCCAGTACCGGACTGTGGAGGAGTTGCTCAAATGTTCTGGGGAAAATATTGATAGATATGATACTGTATAATTGCATTATTTACTGCCGCTGAACATGACTGGCAGCTGGGTGCTGAATGGACAGCGCTGCTTTAGCAGCAGTTTTGTGGAAAACCCCATATACCGTATACTGTATATGGAGGTGGAGTAACCAGCAGTGGGGTGATGTGGGAGAACTTAGGCAGGGTGAACGCAAGTCATGCAGCTCCACTCCACTACACCTGCCAGAACGAGACAAGCTTGAAGACCCCTGGTTTAGAAAAATGGGAATGTTGGACTTTTACCTAGATGACATTCGTGTGTAAAATATCAGATCTATGGACTGGCCATTCTCTCGATCCATATACATCTCTTCTAAACACCTTTAAGATGAATGTGACTGTTGACTGCCCCAGGCCTGATCATCTCACCTACATCAGGACCTGACTTGTGTCTGAATAAGTAAAGCTCTCCACAAAATCTAGTGGAACATCTTCCCAGAAGAGTGGAGCTTATTATAACAGTAAAAAGGGACTAAATGTGGAATGAGATGTTCATAAAAGCACATAGCAATCTTATGGTCAGGTGTCCACAAACGTTTGTCCATACAGTGTATCTTAATACTCAGCATTGAACACAATGAAACCTAATGGGGTTTTTTCCAGCACATTTTTCGTTCACGCTCTGATTTCTCCTCGAGAGCGTGGACATCTGAACGAATTCCAAACCTTTTTTGCAGCAGACGTTTCTGCCTCTGACTCGAGTGTGTAGCGCTAAAAGGCTCCACTGGGCTTCATGATGGAGTACAAATACTACGCTTGACCTGTGTGTGTGTGTGTGT
Organism: Silurus glanis; assembly: GCA_014706435.1. Taxonomy (NCBI): domain Eukaryota; kingdom Metazoa; phylum Chordata; class Actinopteri; order Siluriformes; family Siluridae; genus Silurus; species Silurus glanis. Next base: position 2,565,758 of record JAAIIK010000074.1, read on the forward strand.
GTGTGTGTGTGTGTGTGTGTGTGTGTCAGA
>JAAIIK010000074.1:2565797-2597463 GCA_014706435.1 Silurus glanis
GTGTGTGTGTGTGTGTGTGTGTGTGTGTGTGTGTGTGTGTGTGTGTTTCAGGTGGGGTTTTTTTTTTTTACACCTGATTTGTTTCTTAATTGATTTATTACACAGTTTATTCATTTTCATATTTTTTTGTTTCTTTTCCAAATGATTTGCTTATTTTTCTAAATCTATTTTCATGAGGTGTTTCTTTTAAACAAAATTCTTTTTGCCCTTCTTTTTTAAATAAATTATTTTGACAAAATATTTATTTCACACCTTTTTTTAAACAAACAATTGATTTCTCTTTATGTAATTCCGTTTTGTTTCTAAATTATTCATTTATTTTTTTGTGATTTATTTTTGTTTCTAAATTATTAATTCATTTTGTGATTTATTTTTAATCACATTCATATTCATTTATTTGGTCATTTATTTGTATTTATAAATTATGTATTAATTTTATGATTTTTTTTTATTTATAGATTATTTATTTATTTTATGTAATTTATTTTTATTTATCAATTATTAATTTATTTCATTGTATTAATTTTTTATAACAAATTATTCATTCGTTTTCTGTGATTTTTTTATTTTTTATTAATAATTTACTTATGATTCATTCATGTGATTTTATTTCATTTTAAGCGTTTATTTTACATTTTTACAAACTATTTTTTATTTTTTTAGTCTGGTTCCTCTCAAGGTTTCTTCCTCAAACCACCTTGTGAAGTTTTTTCCTGGCCACAGTCGCCACTGGCTTAGTCATTAGGGATAAACTTATAAGGGTCCATTTTGAAAAGTGCTCTACAAATAAAACTGAATTGAACTGAATCCCACAGGAAATGCGATTTTTCCCATTCTCTGCTCTTCATCAGAACGTTTTGCAGAGATCATCGCTGCCTGCAGATTCGGTGCTGACGCCTGGCTTTTTCAAAGCCGTGTATTCTCGACACCGGCGAACCTGCAGCTGATGGATGATTGATGTTTTATTGAGGCTGTTTGTGAGCTCGGTTCCTGACATCGTTCTCTCCCCCTCCTGATATCTCACATCCATCAGCCTGTTTCAGTGTGAGATGGACGAAACACGGCACATGCTGCGCTACCGACAAACCTGTCACCCCCGGCCTGCCACACTGCCGTAAAACGTGTGAAATATTAAGTAGCGCAGTGTACGACACGGTGACCAGTTTCACAATCTCACATCAGAGAAGGTGAACATCAACAAAACCCCAACCTGGGGAGAAAAACCCTGTTTTTTTTTACACTGTTTCCTGTGTGTTTGCACCAAATTTACAAAAGTATTTTTTGCACATTCTTACATGTAAATAAAAATTTGGACTTTAAATGGTTGGAGTGGAAGATCTCCTGATATAGAGCTCTGATCTCAACTAGATGTCAAATGATTCATCAGTTTTACTAATTAATCAGCACCGATAGTTGATAGCTGGAACATTCGGCTATCGGCAAAAATCCATACCGATAGTTTTTCCGGCTTCCGGTCCGCTGTCATTACGAGAGCGGCCTCTAGGGGCCAATCACTGTTTTCACATGCTGTTTGATTTTTTAATGTGAGACTGAACGGAGAGCACTATATTATATTTATTAATTATAATGTATTAATTATATCATTTTCATATTTAATACATTTTGCACTATTTTACATGGAGTGTGATGGGGTTTTTTTATCCAGTATTTAAAAAATCGGTTGACCCCTATTTTCAACGACAATGAAAATCCTTTGGGAACGCTGACTGCTCCGCAGACCTCCTCACCTAACCTACATCAGTACCTGACTTGTGTATGAATGACCACAAATCTCCACAAGCACACTCCAAAATGTAATGGAACATCTTTCCAGAAGAGTGAAGACTCCACGTGTAACAGGATACTCAAAAAGCACATATCAATCTTATACGCAAACTTTTGTAGAGCGTATCTCTACTGTGAATCTGGGCATTATTAAAAAAAAAAAAAAAAAACAAGCAAACCCCGTTCTCCTGTTGTTCTTGTTCTTGGTGGTTTACAAAAGGATCCACACAAATCAAAAATCAAAAGAAGTGTCCGAAAGAAAAAGTTGGAAAACACACCTTTTAGCTCAGTATGCAAAGAGTGAAGTGAGTAAACAGAGCGATATATGATATTCTTTCTCTCTCTCTCTCTCTCTCTCTCTCTCTCTCTGGAGAGAATAAATAATTCAACATCTTATTTCTGTGCATCGTTTAAAGACCTTGAACTTCCACACAGCGGTAATTGGTGCCATTAAAATCATTAATATGAATTACTGCTCGCGGAACGGCTTTAATGAAAAACAAGTAACACTCAATCAGCCGTGGAGAGGATGTGCAATTTCACACACTCGTCTCCGAGGTTGAGTGCGTTCATGTTGGGGGGGTGTGGGGTGGGGGGGAATCGAGCTTTTGTGCTGCAAGTGGCCACTCTTGCGGGTTCTTAAATATAAGTCCGTTTGGTAACAACTTGTTTATATGCACAGCGTGTAGCAAAATTCATACACAGCTAGTCTGGAGTCCTTACTTTCGCTCTAATCATTTACATTTACTCCATTTAGCAGACGCTCTTATCCAGAATGACTTACAATTAGCTCATTCATATAACTGAGCAGCTTGGTGTGGCTGGGATTTGAACTCAAGACCTTTAGATCCAATGCCTTGACCACTAAGCTACCACCTCCTCCCCACTGTGCCGTAATCATATATCACAGTGTCCTTAATACTTATATAGCAATAAGGATACCTGATAATACGAGCGCAGTGAGACATCGGAACGGTGTAAATGTTTCAAAGATGGCCGCATGTCTATCGGTGACCATCCCCGTCGTGGTGGTGGTTCCCAGCCCAAGGAAGTTATTCCTGTGAACATTCAGCGCCTGATCCTGGATCATTGATGAGTTTCCTCGGAGGTCAGCATTTCAGCTCTGGAGACCAACTGAAGCAGGTTGTCCAAGGATGGTTCAAGCATACTGACAAATGCCGAATCTTTCCAGGAATTAATGAAATGATAAGTGTCGCACTCAAAAGTCCTGGTTTGACTTCGTACATTAAACATCTCTCTCTTTCCTGAGGTACCATTAAATTTGTCTCTTCCTTCTTTCCAGACCTGCCAGATTTATTTTAATGCGCCACCTCTAGATGCTGCTGCTGCTGAGGATGGTTCCATCCGAACAGTCTAAAGATCCATGAGGTCACTGTAGAGGATTCACCTCAAGAACCATGGATTTGAAGATGGTTTTGGACTGTAATTAATATAAATCGTCTGCTATAATGACTCAGGGCTACAATTACCATGAACTTAAGTCTCCATCAGTGAACAGGTGATCACCTCAACAAGTATGGAACTATAATGAAAATTGTTTTTCTCCTATCGTAAAGTCAGGTACTGATGTAGGTGAGAAGGTGAGGAGGTCTGGGGTGCAGTGAGTGTTTACATTTATCCCAAAGGTGTTCAGTGGGTTTGGAGCTCTACAGCAAGAGATCTTGAGAGCTTGAGCTGGCTTTTGTGCACAGGAGCGTGGTCATGCTGAAACAGGCTTGGATCTCCTAGTTCAACTGCAGGGAAATTTTCATGGTACTGCATCCCAAGACGTCCTGTATAATTGTGTGTGTTCAACTTTGTTTAACTTTTGTCCACACGGTGTGTATTCGCCCGTGTAATGCTGATAGATCAGATAAGGAATCAGATAACGACTGAGAGGAAAACTATAAATTTTGTAGAGTTTTGAGGCACGTGATTAAAGCAGTAAAAGTCTAAAACTTGCCCCGTCTAATTCGCATCGGGCGCCTGAGGAAATGCTGCAGGAAGCGAAAACCCCACGGAGAGCCGTTCAAACACACCGACAGCATCGGCACTCGCCACCGATGCCTCTTTTCATCCTGTTAAATCAACTCCAAAGGGCTGGGAAAAGTTGGCACAAAGGATTTCTGTCGAAGCGAATAGTCCCTGATGTTCAGAATTCAGCAGCACTGCAGACATTTTTACATCATTTTCAGTTCTTTACTGCTCTAGTGTGCGATTTGTGACTCGTTAAAGGAGGAGGAGCCTCTGTGTCTGTCGGCCTTCATGAAGAAGGTGTGGCCACTGTACCTCGATCAAATGATTGAGGTTTTTCAATCGACCACTGGTGTATCATTTCCTGGGTCTCAGTGAAGGAGGTGTGGCCTCTGTGTCTGTTAGTCTTAATAAAGGAGGTGTGGCCTCTGTGTCTGTTTGTCTTAATAAAGAAGGTGTGGCCTTATTGTTTGTCAGTCTTAATAAAAGAGGTGTGGCCTCTGTGTCAGTCTTAATAAAGGAGGTGTGGCCTTATTGTTTGTCAGTCTTAATAAAAGAGGTGTGGCCTCTGTGTCAGTCTTAATAAAGGAGGTGTGGCCTTATTGTTTGTCAGTCTTAATAAAGGAGGTGTGGCTACTGTGTACCTTAATCTAATAAAAGGATGTGTGGCTTCTGAATGTGACAGTTTCAGTAAAGGTGTGGCCTTGTGTCTGTAATTTTTTATGAAGCAGGTGTGGCCTCACTGTCAGTCCTAATGATGGAGGTGTGGCTTTATTGTTTGTCAGTCTTAATAAATAATAATAATAATAATAATAATAATAATAATAATAATAATAAGTTTAATTTATATAGCGCCTTTCCCAAGCTCAAGGACGCTTTACAAGGTAGATAAAGGAGGTGTGGCCTATGTGTCAGTCTTAATAAAGGAGGTGTGGCTTTATTGTTTGTCAGTCTTAATAAAGGAGGTGTGGCCTCTGTGTCAGTTTTAATGAAGGAGGTGTGGCTTCACTGTTTGTCAGTATAAATAATGGAGATGTGGCCTCTGTGTATCTCAGTGTTAAAAGGAAGGCGTGGCTTCAGTGGCTTCAGTTCATCTTTGCCTCGTGCATTTTTTAAAATGATTAATAAACTTGAAAACATACACAACAATGCTGGGGTATTAAAAAAAAAAGAAAAGAAACTAGAGTTCTGTAGTAGAGTCACTGTGGCTACTCGCTTCGTACCAGAAATACGATTTGTTTTGCGCATGCAAGAAAACACTAAAGAATCCATAGCACTAGCATTAGCTGCTAGACACTTCCTAGTTAGCGGCTAATGATAGTGCTATGGATTCTTTAGTGATTTATGTCCAGCAACTGTTCAAATGCTGGTCACAAATGTTAATAATAATAAACTGCATTAATAAAAGATGACAAGCAATTTTATCTTTTGCATTTCTTCCCCCTAACGTAACGAAATTGAACCAAACCGTGACTTAAAAACCGAGGTACATCCCGAACCGTGAATTTTGTGTACCGTTATACCCATAATATATGGATAGTGACAGTCCATTCCTCTGAAAGATTAATTTCTATTTCCCAGGCTGAACTGAACGCTCCTCTTTATTCTCCATAGACCTATTTAAAGAAGGTGTTCTGTCAGAAGATATTTCTATTCAAATTCCCTTTGGATCTCTGCCCTACATGTGCTACACAAATCCTCTTCAGCAGAGAAGTCCACATAAATCTGTCTAAAGACATGTACATTTACTAACAAACACCACGCTCAGGGCACGCTCACACTCGTACACACTCTTACACACTCGTACACACTGCCTTTATCTGGGTTCTGCCTCCGGACACCACTTCCTCCCTGCCTCAGGTGAAGGAGTGAAAGGATGAAAGAATAGAAGTGAGAAAGATCCATTTCAAAAGGCTTTTGGACATGATAAGGAATCTGAGCCTGGGTGACACCACACACACACACACATACACACACGGCACTGGAAACTGGTACACGCTGACATTTCTGTGTAATTTCCAGTAGTTTTGAAGGAAACTCAGCCTTTTTCAACAAAAACAAACACTCCATCAGAGGGTCACAAGTTTAATCAATCTGTCACACGGAATCCTAAAGTCTGAATGTTTCATTCGAGAAACGAATTAAACAAACAAATCTATAAATGTCCAGATGAAAAATCCTCCCTTAGCATGAAGAACAGCTTTACACACACCCAGTATCCAGACACTTCATTTCTCCAAACATTCAAAAACCTCACCAAAGATGTTCTTCAATAGGTGGAGATGTTCTGGTTCATCCCAGAGCAGTTCAGAAGGATTTAGGTGTGGTGACTGGGCAGGTGGTTCCATGATAGATATCACTCCAGACGACTGTCTGCTCTCAGACGTGCGCTTCGGCTCATCGTCTTGTCGTACGGTGAAATCGCTTTCAACGAGCCGCAGTCCAGACGGAATCGCATGGTGTTGAAGTATGGAATGGGAGCCGTGTTGGTTCACTTTCATTTTCTGGAACCTTCTCTGCTCCAAAACAACTCCAAACCATTAAACTTCCACCTCCATGTGTGAGTGTGGGGGTGATGGAGTCTGATCACATCTTCTCTTCTGTTCTTTATCGTACACAAGTTCTTCTTTTAGAGACACAAATGTACCATTTGGACTCCACAGAACTTTTTCACTCATTCACTGAACGTACAGGTGTCTCAAAAAACATAAAGTTTCCACACTTTTTACAAGAACTGTACACGTAAAATATTTTTATTAGAAGTAGTATTAGTAGTAAAAGTTTCTGTATATATATATATATATATAAAGAAACTTATATCTAGGCAGTTTCACTAGTGTACACTGGGTTTTTGGTTCTGGATGTTGAGAAACAGGAAACATTGGAATCTAGTCTCTGATGATGATTTACAAAAATTGATGGGGAAAAAAATCTAAAAACATGTATGAATTTTTTTATATAATTATATATTACCATACAAAATATATTTGAAATGCACAGAAATGCTCTTTATAACAGCATGTTTTAAAAAAATCACTTAGAACTTTCTTTTAAATACATTTTTCCGTAAAGAAAAAATCGTATTATTTTTGTATTACAGTTTAAATCCATCCATTATCTCGTATCGGAAAGATCATTTTTTGCGAAACGTCACGTATGTTCATCCGAAATATCCATAGTATCCGACGAGTCGCGCGCTCAAGTCACGTCATCTCAAGTAAAAAAAACGCTCGTTTTTTTTTTTTATTATTTCCAATGATATTGACGGATGAGGTTCGTTCTGGAAACAGGGCGCAGCTGCTCTACACGGCTCGTCTCTGAAATCAAGAATCTATAATTTCATAGGACCTCCTGAACCGCGCATGATTCCATGAAAGCATGCTCCATCACTCCCACAGCGTCTGACCTTTCCATATCAGAGCCTTCGACGTTTTTCTATTAGCTTGGAGATCAGGTTGTTTTTCCTGCATTCTCTTTCTCTCTCTGGGTCTCATCGATATATCCAACAATAGCTTTGTGTGCGGCAGAGAGGATCTCCAGCTCGTCTCTCCAACTCGTCTCTCCAACCACTTATTCCATTATCTAAAACTTGGAAAATGTTGATGTGATGCGTGAGAAGCAGACGTATTCTCAGATTTCTTTTAATTAACACTGATAAGGTGCACTATACAGACAGATGTTTGTGGACACCTGAGCATAAGATTTGCTTTTTTGGATCATCCCATTCCACATTTAGTTTCCATTTGCTGTTATAATAATCTCCACTCTTCTGGGAAGATGTTCCACTAGATTTTGTGGAGATTTTGTGGAGATTCACTTAGCCACAAGGGTGTTAGTAAAGTCAGGTCCTGATGTAGGTGAGGTGAGGAAGAGAAATTTCATGCTCATTATCCAAATACATCTTACACCATATTACTTTGTGGTAGGAGTTTGGCAAAGAAGCACATATGGATGGAAAAGTCAGGTGTCTCAATACGTTTGTATAAAGATGTAAAAGATGAACAGGGTGGATGAAACCAGGGTGTGTTCTTGTGTTACAGGATACCAGCATAAAAGAAAACTCCATTAACACGTTAAATATGTTTCAAATGATTAAAATAATAGCAATTTCAGTGATCATATGTTGCTTGTTTCGGCATTAACATTATTCGTACGAGAAGTTCTAACACTCTGATGTCACAGGTGGATATTATGATCATTAGGAGACCAAGCGCCCAAAGGTACATAGGCATCATATTGTTTTTCTGCATTTTCTTATTTTTTAATCTTGGATGTAACAAATAAATTCAATTTCCTGTTACTCCTTATACAAATTTTGTCTAATCATCACCAAATTTGGCAAATGATCAGAATTTTTGCCCGTAATCGACAAACAAGCCACCAATCAGAAAGTGAGACTGTGTCTTACCTTCGAAATAACTTTCCATTCTTCAGGACCATGACATAAGACTAGGCAAATGCAGATTTAATGACAGCACCACCTACTGGTCAGAAAGTACAATAATCTGCTAAAACAAAGTTACATTTTATTTTTTTTTGCTTTTCACGTGCACATTACAGAACAGTGAAATTCTTTCTTCTCATATCCCAGTGGTGTTAGGGAGCGGGGGTCAGGCCGCAGCGTCAGCCATGATACAGCACCTAAAGTGCAGATGGTTAAGGGTCTTACTCAAGGGCCATAAAGAGGCATCTTGGTAATACTGTGGCTTGAACCCCTGACCTTCCAATCAGTAACCCACAGCCTTAATAACTGAGTTAGCACTTATCTTAATTTCGCATATCCCAGCTTGTCAGGAAGCTGCGGTCAGAGCACAGGGTCAGCCATATTACAGGGTTAAGGGTCTTGCTCAAGGGCCCAAAAGTGGAAGCTTGGGTGTGCTGGGGCTTGAGCTCACAACCTTCGATCAGTAACACATAGCCTCAATCACTGAACCACCACTAACTGGAATAATTTCTGCTGCTTTTCAATTTTTGTTCCTGCTTCACCAAATTTGGCTGAAGTTAATGAAAGGAAATCTGATATTCAAAACTGTTTTGCTGCAACATTACAAAATAGTAATTAACATCACACATCATTAGACGCAAAAAAAAAAAATAAGCAAGATTCTTTTCTCACTTACCATTTTTCCGCAATGTACATCGTAACGTTAATGAGAAATGGAGAATATCATCATTGGAGATGTTTGTGCAAATGCTGGATTTAAACTCCCACCAGCTCTAAGACGCGTGCAAACTGCATCATAGAACCTCCGATGGTGTTAATAACTTTATCAGCATGAAAGCTGCACAAAGAGCTGGACAGACTAAAGGACTAAAGCACTGCTGCATCACCATCTTTTCATGGAGCTGAAGAGAAAGCTACAGCCCACTGTTCCTTTCTCAGCAGGCAATCTCTGGCATTGTGGGTAATAAAAGAAACAGTCACCCAAATGAAACTCTGAATTCTATTCAAAAACAAATCTCGAAGCTCGTATGCTAATCCTAAAGATTAATATGCACACAGTGTCCTTTAAAGATCCCTCCTGGTTCACTATGACAGCAGGTCACTGAAGACCAGGACGCTGAGAATGCTTTTCGTCAGGTCAGAGCTCTGGAACGAGGCCAGGAGCTTCAGGTGTTTTCAGAGGGATCAAACCTCTGAACCCTCAGGGCACACACCAAGGGCCTGAAGTCACAATGAATGATTTATAAAATAGCTAGCAGCTAATGGTACCACTGCAGAGGCTAATGTTGGACTTTACCAAAGCTAAACCACCTTCTCCTTCAATGGATTTTATTTATTTTTCCTTTATTGTACATAAATACTGAAAAAAGCCAAACTATGAAAAAACATGAATGGAATTATGTAATTAACAAAAATATGTTAAACAACCAGGAATATGTTTTATATTTGAGATTGTCCAAAGTAGCTCCATTTAGCTTTGATGCCAGCTCAGCAAACTCATTTTATTCTTTCATCAGATTCACGAGGTAGTCACCTGGATCGGTTTTCACGTCACAGGTGGGCCTTGTCAAGAATTTGTTTGTGACATTTCTTGCCTTCTTAATAGTTGTCTTGTGCAGATTAAAGGGTGAGGAAAGAGTCATTAGCCAGAACATTAGCGCTACTACAACTACTCTACAAATCCATATTATGGCAAGAAACACTCAGTAAAGTAAAGAGAAAAGATTGATCATAATTTACTTTAAATCTTTCCAAAAGTGCAGTCTTCAAAACCATCAAACATTATGATGAAACAATTTAATGAGGACATTCCCACTAAAGCAAGACCAAGAGCTACCTCTGCTGCAGAGGATAAGTTCATTAGAATGACCGGCCTTAGTGCACCTTTCTGCCTTGCTAGTTGTTAGCTTTGTAAGCTAGCCTACGTCTGTGGAGTGTGAGAGCCAGGAAATGATACACTAGTGTTAGGTTGAAAAAAAACACGCAATGACAAGAAACAGGTTAGTCCTGGATTGTTTCTGATGACGTGTTTAGGTTTACCTGGTTGTACCAGAACTAATTTGTCATCAATAGAATGAGTACAATGGTAATTTTGCACATTATATTGCTTTTTTTTCTGCTCTGTTTTATACTTTTGCGTTATTCTAAGTATATTTATGACATAAAACAAAAATCCTTGTCCGTTTCAGCTCTCGGCTGTACAAAAATGTGGCTCACGATTCATTGGGTGAATATTTACACAGCCGTGACACTGTATATTAATGAAAAAATGCAGGTCGAAACGATTTTATATCTCCATTAAACCCCTTTACTCAAAAAAACAGCACTATTCTTTATCAATTCCGGTTCATATGAAATATTTACCTGTTTAGTGTGTTGATCTCGTCAGTACGATCTGTGCGATGACTTCATTTAAATGTAAATGTACATACAGGAGGGCGTACAGATTTAAAAGATATTTTCGTGCACAGCTGATAATGCACTTTTGTTACAAAAAAAAAAAAATCTTGTTTCTCTGGAGACGAAACAAAAATCTCCTTCGGATATAATGACTAAAGAAACCCCGCTGTAAGGGATTTTATTTATTTATTTATTTATTAAATAACAGAGGTTGTAGTAGGAATGCTAACTCTCTGGAGTTTCAGCATTTCCTCTCCTACGTTTCTTCGTTGCGGCATGCTGATTGTTTCTTTGCTGAAGCGACTTGAGCTGATTTCAGTGTTTTGCTCCGAAACCCATTAATTAGCGAGTTAGCGACTAAGAGGTGCTAACAGGAAATCACTGAAATATGCAGTGAAGTACTGACGCCTCCTTTTTACCGATTCTAGCGAATAACAAACATTCATATTCATTTTTAATAGAGAGGAAAGCAGAGATTCTTTACCTTTCTTTTGCAGCAGTGTAGGAAGCATTTGAGCTGAAGATGCTAGCCTGGAGATGATTCTCTGCTGGCCTAAACTCTCAGAATCGCTGGCTTACATTTTAATACATGTTTGTCCACATACAGGTTTAAAATGATTCCCAATAGTCTATTATCTTCATTTCACAGCTTTTCTTCCACGAGCTCCCACGAGCTCAACCCCTGACAAAGTCGAAACCTTTCGGCAACATGCACGTGATGATCGTCGGAGAAAAATACACGTGACCTCAATTCCGCACACACCCTACTTGCCAGATTCGGCTCCTGCAGGACTTCACCCTTTTCCCGTAGATGAAGATGCAGCTCAAAGTTCTCTGCTTTAACACCGTTGCGAATTGCAGAAGAAGTTTGAGACGCTTGGAAAAGAATACTTCCAGGACACGTTCCAGAAGTGGCAGGAACGCTGGGAGCGCTGTATTACTGTGCGAGAGGACTGTTTAGAAGGTGACAGTGTGTAAATGTAGATAAATAAAGTCCTTTCTCCAATATTTTGCCAAAACCACCTTGTAGTAGCTTTAAATCCATGTTGCTTGGAGTTGTTGCTTCAACCAATCAGACTGCGCTTCAGATCTGAACTCATGACCTTCTGATCAGAAGTCCAGCATCTTTACCACTGAGCTCACAATTCCATTGATTCCTCTCAAGTCAGCTTTTGTATCAGCAAATTGCCGGAGTCTGACAATCAAAATGCAGGATTCAGTAGGTTAAAAGGTTAAAAGGTCATGAAGATGGTCACTAATACATTTGGCTTGCTTCTTTCCTCAGCTCTGGCTTTGAGCCCTATGTTTCGAAAAGCCAGCTCGAATGATGTGGATTAATTATGTGAATGTGCACACGTGTTGATTGATGATGCTGCTATTTAAATAAACAAGGGGAAAAAGTTGCCCGGTCTAATGAAAGCAGCTGCCTGGAACATGGTGGTGCTGTAATTAAAAAGCTATTTTTCCTCTTGCTGTTGACGACGTTAATGCTTTTGTGTCGTCCATTCTCAAGGACTGTGAGGGAAGACATGCAGGTAGTTGGTGTGAAAGAGGCAGATGTAGAGGACAGGGTGGTATGGAGAAGGATGATCCGCTGTGGCGGCCCCTAATGGGAGCAGCCGAAAGAAGAAGAAGAAGAAGTTGTGCTTCTTCCTCAACCTGTTACCACAAACCTGGAGGTGCACAATTGTATAGGATGTTTTTGCGTGCGTTAGCAATAAAGTTTCCCTTCACTTGAACTGCGGGATACATGGATTTGGAGTGGAAGATCTATAGAGCTTAGCTGACTGCACCTCAGGCCTCCTCACCATCACCTACATTGTGTGCACACCTACACCTACTTTACTAATACCATTGTGGCTGAATTAATCTCCCCAAATCTCCACAAACACATTCCAAAATCTAGTGGAACATCTTCCCAGAAGAGTGTAGGTTAACAGCAAATGGGACTAAATGTGGAATGGGATGTTCCAAAAGGAATGGTCAGGTCAAACTTTCATCCATATAGTGTACTTCATCTATCCTAACATGCAACTTATTCTGATTTGAATACCCGAGGCCCACAAAATATACTAATTGTAATGCATAACTGTATGATGGTATACTTTTTGCAAATATTTCTTGTTTGTCCAAATAATTTCTTAGTCTTGATTAAAGATTTGCCTCGATATAATGTATTGTGAAAAAATTCACATTTAATTCACATTTATTTCATGAATAACGTGACTTAATGTGAAGTTTTATTTTTAATAAATAAATCTAAAACAATAAACCACATGAGCTTCTTGTAAACGGCAGCACTATTTCCATTTAACTAATTCCCTTATCCACTTACAAAAGTGCTTTGAAATCTGTATCAAAAGATCTATTCTGATACTGGTTCATTGAAACACAGGCTATGAAATCTAACAGTCTAAAACTCTGTTGCAAGAGAAAAACTTTTTAAAGCTGTTTTTCTTTTAAAGAAATGCTCATTTAAGTACTGCTGGAAGAGGGAGATCTTTAGATGTGATTTGAAGTCTGGTAGTGATTCAGCTGTTCAGTCATCAAGTGGTAGTTTGTTGTTGGAGGGATAAATGAAGCAGTGGTAGTGGATGGAGGGATGAGTGCTGTAGTGGTAGTGGATGGAGGAATCAGTGGAGCAGTGGTAGAGGATTGAGGGATCAGTGAAGCAGTGGTAGAAGATGCAGGGATCACTGGAGCAGTGGTAGCAGATGAATGGATTAGTAAAGCAGTGCAGTTTTAGATGATAACAGAATTAGTTGAACAGGGATAGAGAATAGAAATGGAAGAGGATGAAGGGATACTTGGCATAGGATGGAGGGAGCACTGTGCACAGGGTGCATTGTGGGGTAAAGGAGGTGCTTGTCCATTTTTGTCTCTTCAGGTGAGCATCAGTATTCACATCTGAAACAACAGCTACAGGAAACCAGTGGAGGGAGCAGAGAAATGTGGTGGTGTGGGAGAGCTTACTGTAGTATGGTTGAAGTTGTGAAGTCATGCGGCTGCATTCTGACGAGGGACTTAACAAGCCCTTGATTGAACGCTAAAAATGTTTCTTGGTGCCATGACCCAGATGGCTTAGTAATACTTCTATAGAAGGTCATTAGTTCTGAAAATCTAATTGATTAAAATGTATTATTCTTTACTAAATCAATATTTCTCTTCATCCAAGCAGGAATCACATTTGGACTGTTATAATCCCACTAGTTCTTTACTGAACCATGCTTAGACTAATGGAATTAGTGGCCTTATTAATGTACTAATGACAAGTGATGTAGTAAACACACACTCCAAAGATCCAAAGCATTCATGCATTGGACGGCAAGGCAAAAATAAATAAATCTTGGGTTATTCCCACAAGCCTCTCTGCAGTAATTCTCGAGAGACAAATCAAGTCCCAGTGAGAGTTTCATTTACACAGCATGCAGAATATTTCTGTCCTCCAATTAAAAATGCTGATGTGTTATATAGAGGTAATTATTTTCAAAAATGAATTTAGAGTAGGCTACAAACATTCTTAATCTTCTGAAAACTGTGTTATCATCTGCTTATTACCACCTTATGACCATCAAAACCCCAAATTAAAGCCCAAATGACTTATTATATTTAACTTAGTTTAACGCTTTCATGTCCCAAAACAATTTAATCATGTTTTGTTAGGTTTTTGTCAAGAAGATTAGGCCAAGATGCTATAAAAATGTCAACGCCAGTGTGTGTTGGTTCCTTGATCATTTCCCAACTCTCAAACGCACAGCTGCTGATGGTGTTCCATTCAAAAATCACTCCAATCTAATTGCTCATTTTGTGGAAAGAAAAAAAACCCAAAACAACAATGGTGTGAGGCAATTCCTCTGTCAATACTTTCATATCACATGTAATAAAGTAGTAGTGATGCGCATTATACTGTTCAGCCCTAATTAAACACCTGCTGCTTTTAATTCGCACGACAGAAGCAGATTAGAGATAATGGAGAAGAGCTCTGATTGCTTCCCTGATTGATCATCCACGCTCATTATGCAATGGAGGGATGAGAAAATAAAGAGGAAATGACTTTACTGACGAAGGCATGTATGAGAGTTCCTATAATCCAGATTCTTAACTGCTTCTGCACTGCATATCGTAGCGTTTTCCTTCGATACCCATTGTGAGGTGAAATTAGATTTCTAAGTGCTGCCACTCCATTGATTATCTTCTTACAGAGGAAGCTGACAGGTCAGATATATTACTCAACAGAAAACGAAATGTAACGTAGGCAAACGTAAGACTCTGAGTAACTCTGACAGGTTCGGATTGTAATTTCTAGTCTGTGTCACATGTCCAAAACAACAGGTGTGCCAGCGGAGAGCGAGGGAGGGAAAGAGCGATAAGAAACACCTGAAACTGATGAGACTAATCAGTGCTCTCTGTTTTAGTCCGGCGACGCCAATAAAGGGGAGTGAGACACCAGTCTCAGGAAGACACCAAGCGGAGAATAGCGGAAGGGTCGCCAAACGATCTGCGTTATGATATGATATCTAAAGTTTTGGAGCCTCGCTCTGTTTACAAGAAAGTACTTTATTTATCTACGTTTTTACACCATCACCTTCAAAATAGTCCCCTTTCACAGCTATACTTCCAGGGTACAATACTTCCAATACTTCCATACTTCCCAGAGTTCCTGCCACCTCTGGAACGTGTGCTGGAAGTCTTCTTTTGAAGCACGTCTGGCACCTTCATGCCAGAGCTCCGCAATAGTGTCAAAATGGCGAACTTTGAACTCTTCATCTTCAGGAAGAGAGGCCAAATCTGGTGAGAAGGGTGGGTGCTGGAAGTGAGATCATGTGGATCGTTCTCTAAAGATCATCATGCACGAGTTGCTGAACGGTTTCGACATTTCCGGGAGTTGGACTCATTAAAGGTCTTCCTGCTCTCTTCCGATGTCACACGAAACACCTCGAACGACTCGTTGCAGCGCCGTTGTATGCTAAACATACGTCATGTCAAAGGTCTTTGTGGCAGATTTGCCCGGTTTCACGCGGAATTTCACGTTTGCTCTGTGTTCTAACTTGCTGTCCGTGATGAAATCGCACACGTGGTCAGAATAGCACCAGTTACACCATTAGTCTGGAAACTTTTTAAAACCACCTCGTACAAATCACACCTTCAGAGTGGCTGTTACTTTATCAGCAAGTGCGCTTTATCACACCATGACACCATTTTTTATTATTTTCCTGCTGCTGGTATTTTGTTCCTTACTTATATATAAAAAACGCTTTTCCTGTCCAAGCATACAGTCTTTCTGATTATATTACTTTACCTAGGTTTAAGAAAAACGTAAAAAAAATATGGGAAACTGGCTCAAATTGATTAAAAATGTCAACTGTAAATTGTAAGTAAAACCTGATTCTGGACCAGTAGTTCATCTGACATGTGATAAATAGACCGTAATATATCTGACTGTCCGCAGACGGCATGAGCGTTACTCTGCACTGCTCAGAGATCTGAAAAGATGAATGGCGGTTCAGAGGTGTAAGTGATAAAGCGAAAGGAACGTGTGCAGCATTCAGGCTCTACATGTGAGGTTTTGTGTTACTGCTTAACCCCAAACAGCAGTGTATACAGGTCAGAGCTCCAGAGAGGTGATTATCCCATTGTGTGCTTAATGGCCCTTAATGACAGTGCTTAATGAGAATTAATGAAGGCCATTATAAACACTCCTACATGCACACATTTTCTCTCACATAGTGTACACACATACACACACACACACACTCATCTAAGTGAATCTGTAGGTGTTATCTTTCAGAAAGCCATTACAGACTAGATTTTATTTGTAGGTTCAAAGAAAATGCGAGCGCAATACACAGAGTGGATCTTTGTTATCTGAGCGCTGATGCATGAGGAATTATGAGGGGGTTGTGTAAAGGTAATAATCCTCTATGGTAAGTAGTAATATGAAATATTTGCTTCTAATGATCTGAGGTGACAAATTGTCTAGACTCTAGACTCTAGACTCTAGAGGGTTGATCTGAAGATCAAACCATTTACATTCGTGGCATTTGGCAGATCCTGTACAGATCCAGAGTGACTTACAATTATCTCATTTAGGGTCCAACACTGGCAGCTTGGTAGCACTGGGATTTGAACTAATATTATTCTGATCAGACATCCAACATCTTAACCACTGAACTGGCACTTTTCCAGAATTTCTAACGACTTGGTGCCGTGACCCAGATGCCACACTGAAATCAATCTGACGAGATATAATCACTTTTTACAAAAGAAGAGAAACATTGACTAGATTGGCTGCAAAATAAAAAAATCCACCCATTTATCTATCTATGTGTCTGTCTTTCTGTTTTTACAAGAAAAACACAAAAATGTTTCCATTCATCCATTTATTTCCAATGCCGCTTATCTCACACAGGGCCACAGGGAAGGCTGGAGCTGATTCCTGGGCGAGATGTCAACCCATCACAGGGCAAACTTACATCCATTCAAACACTACAGACAGCTAGGAATTGAGGAAGAAACCAGAGAACCTTGAGGAAACCCCCAGAGCATGGGCATAATATCTACAGAAAATTCCAATTTAAAAATATTAAAAAACTATCAGGAACCAAAAACAAAATGCAATGGATGAAATATTTGGCGGGGAATTGATCAGAGACCATGAATGATAGACGGTGCTCTGCCTGTTGGTGTTTACAGCAGTGGTGGGCCGTCACCCTACAGGGACAGCTAGCCGGCCAAGAATAGCGTCAGTATTTTTCCGTCCTCTGATTGGTTGGTCAGAGGGAAACTGTTACAGCCAAGTTCGACTGTTAAAACACGTGTGTAGCTCTGCACACATTAATACTTCTGGGTTAGACTTTTTTATGCCTACGGAGGAAGAGAAATTGAATTGGTCTCGGACATACTTAAAAATCAATTTAGAAGAAAAGCTAGACATGGTGAGGAGGTCAGTAAACCCCGAAGCTAGCTAGCTTGTCTCAACCCAGGAAAGAGTTTGTTCTGCACTTCCAGACCAGTGAATACCAGCGGTACCACTGGATTACAGCCTCTGGGGGGCGCTGCACATTATGAGTCTGCATCTCTGGTGAGTAGGTTGTATTTTATTTACATTTTTATGTTTTTGTCATGTTATTAGACAAATATTGATTCTGGACTGCTCCAGATGTTGTAGTTGCACAGTTGCGGTTGTAGTGTAGAGGTTTGGAGTCTTAACTGGGTTTGTTGCTTTAGTAAAATGTTTTTCCCCCTTCATATGTGAAGTGCTTCTCTGTAATGCCACGTATTGTTATATTGCGTTTTTGTATTGTATTTATGGTTTCTATAATTGTGACATGATAGTGGTGGTATTAAGAGGTGGATTAAATCAGGTAAGTCCCCACTGAAGGCCCAGGTACCAAAGGCACGGCCCACCACTGGTTTACAGACTTCAGAAATCTAACACAATGAATAAATACTGCTAGTAAATATTTACGATCATTATTGCAACAATACCGAAGTCCTAATAGGCCATGCATTATAATATTTCAAAAGCTGTCACGATTATGTCTAGGAACTACCCAAATACTACTTCCTTGTTTGTCACATCACTGATCATTTTAACCAATTATGCTTACATTTTAAGGCATAATCCAGAGTGACTTACAATGATCTTATTTATACAACTGAGCATTTGAGGGTTAATGGCCTTGCTCAAGGGTCCAGGAGTAGCAGCTTGGCAATGCTGGGTTGTCAATTTGAACTCATAAACTAGTAAATCAGAAGTCCAACATCTCACTCACTGAGCCACATCTTCCCCACACTAGTGTTTGTTTTATCTTAGCAAAATAAAAAGATATTTTTGCATTTCCACTTATAATTTTATCCCTAATGAGGGAGCCAGAGGTGAGGGTGGGGAGGGAAAAACTTCCTGAGGCCATGTCCACGCTAACACGTTTTCCTTTAAATACGCCTGTATTTTTCTCTCCGTTTTGACCTTTCGTCCACACCGTGACAGCGTTTTTAGTCGAAGAAAACTTTTTGAAAACGCTCTCCAAAATGGATCATTTTGAAAACACCGCTTCCGCAGTTGCGACTGTAAGTGAAAACGAAGGCTTTAGAAAAAAACGATAACGTATTTTTACTCATCCACGTTTCAAAGAGCTGGAAAGTAAAAAAAACGGCAGGCGGAAATGACGCGGGTCAATGCGCCTTACGCTTTGCTCGTGCAGTACAGGGACATTTTAGTTTTCAGACATTTCAGTGTGGATGAGCAAAATGCTGTTTTTTTTATTTATCCGGAATAGCGTAGACATAGCCTGAGACGACATGAGGAAGAAATACCAATGCCAATCTTCTTCTGCTTTCGGCTTTGCAATTTCTGTTTCTGAAACTTATTTGAATTGTTGTTCATCAAATAACTTGAATGTGATTTTTCTTTGTCTCAAAAAAGACAAAGCCAATTGCTCTCGATGAGCAAAGACAATCAGGACACCAAGAGGAGACTCTAGACTACACAAATGCATTGCGGAGTCATTTGCATGATTAGGCGAGCTAAGAAAGTCTGTTAGTTCAGCCGATGTTCTGATTCCGTTTGCTTACTGGGGCAATATGTACTTTTGCAAGGCACAGAGTTCCAGCGGTGGACAGTAATGAAGTAAATGTAATTTGTTTACTGTACTTAAGCAGCTTTTTCGCGTGTCTGTACTTTACTGAAGTGTTTCCATTTAGAGAGAATTTTACTTCACTCCAATACAAGTCAAATATTTAACTTTTTACTCATCTTATGAAATCAGTTGTTCCTTTTCATCTATGAGGATAAGAATGTAACGGTCGAGCACGCAGCAAACCAGCAATCAGGGTCGAGCGCGCCTTCTGTTTACACGTTGTTTTGATTGCCGTTTGGTGTATCTACTGATTATCAACATACAGTTCAGTGCCAGTCTTCAGAAAAGGAATTTGCAAGAATACGTGGTGCACAATGACGTCAAAAAACAAAACAATAATTCGCAAACATTTTTAAGAAAAACAACAAAAAAAAAGAAAAACAAATCAATTCCATTCAATACACCTTTAAAAAAACAAACACGACCTCTAAGCACTATGGTGACTGTTGAGTGGCCTTCCAGTTCTTCCAATCTTGAGAAGAGAAGAAATGTACGGCAACGGTTTATCAGGTCACCTCCCAGCTGATCCTCCACGCGCTGAACTCTGAAACAGACACTCTAATAACAGTGTGAAACACGTGTAGTCAGTTAGCACGCTAGCAATCGGCTCCTCAGCTGAGCCATTAAACAAAACCAAGAAGCGGGACATTTTTTAACCCGATAATTGATGGATTCCTGAGTCCACACAAGCAAACAATTCCAAGCTGCGCCGGATATCCGGTGACGTCACCAGGGACCGTGGAAAACGCACCTTAGTCGAGGTACCGTAGTCAAGGTTCGTCAATATTTGCATTCAGTATACTGTAAACACGCTATTTAATCCTCTGGTCTTTATAACAGCGCACGTTACTCCGGGATATTTTGGCGTTCCGGATAGGATCATCTCTGGATTCATCTGGACTGGTTGAAATAAAAATACGTGTATGTTTTTGTGTGTGTTTCTGCATCCAGGATTTACTGTAATATGTTGTTGTGATGTGAGCACTGATCTGGCACTGCTCTTAGTTCTGCCGCTGCCAGGATGAATTCAGCGATCGTGAGAGGAGAGGATGGAGTGATCGTGAGGCGTAGCACAGCCTAGAGAGCTGGCACGCATTAGCATGACTTTCATAGGCTAATTAAATGGCTGTCGCTCAAAGCTGATCGATAGAGGGAGAGAAAAAAAATCCAAACTTGAGCCTCAGAGATTTTGCTCTCCACAGTGACCCTTTCACACCAATTGATATGTTTTAAGAACCTCCACCTCCCTTATATCCCTCTGTTTCTACTCATCCCTCTCTCCCTCTCTCTCTCTTTCCACATCTCTCCATCTTTTTTTTTTGCTCGCTCACTTACTTTCTCACTTTACTTTTTTTTTTATCCTTTTATTCCATCGAGGAAGATGTTGCACGTGGAAAGGCTGCCATCATGTGACGACCGGACGCTTTTCTCTTCCCTTCTCTTTCTCTTCTTCCTCTGTTTCCATTTAAACTGAAATACAACGATTTCACATTAACCCGGAACATAACAAGGAACCGGCACTGACTCGATAAGGTGTTAAATGGAACATAACACTACGCAAATCTACTTCAGAATGAGAACCTACTCTGATCCGAAGGACTGCAGAGCGTTCCCATGATGCAACACTGCCACCTGTTGGTGCTGTTTGAAATTCTCTCTCTCTCTCTCTCTCTCTCTCTCTCTCTCTCTCTCTCTCTCTCTCTCTCTCTCTCCCCCTTTCTCTCTCTCTCGCTCGCTCTCGGTGATGAAGTGCTCACATTAGGAGCTCCTGAGAGCCGTGCAGTCTAGAATGGAAACACAACCATCTGCTGCCGTATTCCTAGTTACGTTCCTGACATGTAGAAAAAATATATATTTCTGGAAATAGAAGACTCAATTTCTTTTGTGTGCACATGCGAATAACCTCAGAGAGAGAGAGAGAGCGAGAGAGAGAGAGAGAGAGAGAGAGAGAGAGAGAGAGAGAGAGGGAGGAGGAGAAAATAAAAATAGAAAACAAAAACATATAGTAATGCTTATTATAAATCATGTTGTCCTGCATTCAGTGCAGAAAACCTTGAAGTTTTGTAATATAAGAAACAGAACTACGCCGCTGTTGAATGCTGCGTTTTGATAGGTCAGGAGGTGTGGATTCATTTTCACCACCTCGGGCAAATCACAGTTCACATTTGTGTGGTTATAAGTCATTCAGATGGACTGGTATGGCTGATGCTCTACATATGAGGTGGCATTAAAAAGTTTGGAGACTCGCTCCGTTTACAAAAAAAGTACTTTATTATCTACGTTTCCACACAATCACCTTCAAAATGTCCTGGAAGTCTTCTTTTCGAAGTGTGTCAAACGCCTTCTGCGTTTTGTGCCGGATTTCCGCGACGTGTCAAAATGATGACCTTTGAGTTGCATCTTCATCTTCGCTTCCGCAAGAGCCAAATCTGGCGAGTAGGGTGGGTGCGGAAGTGAGATCGTGTGGATAGTTCTCCGACGATCATCATGCGCAAGTTGCCGGAAGGTTTAGACAGTTTCGGGTGTCGGGTTCGTCGGAGGTCTTCCTGATCTCTCGTCATCTTCCGGTGAGGTTCTTCCGCTCTCGAACGACTCATTGCAGCGTCGCCGTACATCAGACGTACACCATGTCAGACTTCTCTGTGGCAGAGTTGCACATTTTCATGCAGAATTTCACGTTCGCTCTTTGTTCTAACTCCGTGTCCATGATGAAATCGCAGACCTGTTAAAAATAGCAACAGTTAGACCATTAGCCTTGAAACTTTTTGATACCACCTCATATATACATAGAACATATTACTGACTATTATATTATCACATTATCTCCAATCATGTTGACTGACAGTCAACATGACTTGTTTTTTTTTTTTAGGTTTTGTTACGAATTGTAGCCGATTCGGTGGTCAAATATCAATTCGGAAGCCTGTGATGTAAAGCCCTAGCATAAAGACTATGCAGATGTAGCTCGCAAGCATCTGAAGTGTTTTTATGGCTGGAAACAAACAGCTTCATGTTCACAGTTTCATCTTCAGATCCACTGAGAAATTTAAGTATATTAGAAATGAGGACATTTTCAGATACAGAGGAAACATTTGCTAGCATGTCCCTCCTCTGTAACAAAAGCTATTTTTTCCTTAGGACTTGTATTCATGTTGCAGGCACAGCGGTGTGTGTGTGTGTGTGTGTTGCATTAGGTGGCGGTAAGAGTAAGAGCTCGGTCACTTGTTCAGCTCCCAAATGTTTATGTGATGACTCAGGCTTTGCTCTCACCCATTAGCATCACCTCCACTGCTGATCCCTGGTGGAACGTGTGTGTGTGTGTGTGTGTGTGTGTGTGTGTGCGCGTGTGTGTTTTTCATTTTCCTACAGAGAATTACAGCACTCTCTGATTCAGCAGCTGAGGTTCTGCATGTATGCGTTAGCTGCCTACACACAAGTCTTTCCCTTAAATGACACAAAATGGATTTCCTGCTATGAAGGGAAAAAAAAGACTGAAATGTTTCACGCAACATCCCAACATTTATTTACTCGTTTCCCGTTCAGCCGGAGATGATGATGTACACTGTCTTTTCATTTTTACATTTTACTCATATGCCAGGTGCTTTTATCTAAAGTGGAGCTGAGCTGCTGCATTATGCTTAATTCAGTGTTGCTGCAGATCCGTGAAATTACTCCCGTTGGATAGAGAGAGAACTGGGAACTGCACCAGACCTTTAACTTGATCAGTTTGTGGACACCTGAGCATAAGATTGCTCCTTTTTGAACATCCCATTCCACATTTGCTGTTATATAAACCTCCACTTTTCCGGGAAGATGTGCCACTAGATTTTATGTCAGTTCTGTGGAGATTCTTTCAGCTACAACGGTGTTAGTAAAGTCAGGTACTGATGTAGGTGGGGAAGTGAGGAGGCCTGGGGTGCAGTCAGCGTTCACATTCATCCCAAAGTTGCTCACCAGGGTTTTGAGCTCTATAGCAGAAGATCTTCCACTCCAACCCATATCATGCAGATGGCCTCGTCGTGCTGGAACAGGTTTGGGTTTCATAGTCAAGTAAAGGGAAAATTTCATGCTACAGCATCCATAGATGAACCACATAAGGCTGGAGAAGTCAGGTGTTCAAATACTTTTGTCTCTATAATGTATATTGCACATGGATTTGATTTCCAGGATCAATCACGAGGAAGTGTTTGGTGGATGGATTGACTAATTTTACATCTTGAAGTTCTGCTGGTTGGTGTTCAGTAGCACCAACTACAAGACAGTTGTCCAAGGAGGTGGTGAGTCCACCACACTCACACATGGAGGTGGAAGTTTAATGGTTTGGAGTTGTTTTGGAGAAGGGAAGGTTCAGGAAAGTGAAAGTGAACCAACATGGCTCCCATTCCATACTTCATCACCATGAAGTTCCATCTGGACTGCAGCTCATTGGAAGCGACTTCACCGTACAACAAGACGATGAGATGAAGCGCACGTCTGAGTTCTGTAAGTGTTATTTAGAGAGTAAACAGACGTCTGGAGTGATATCTATCATGGAACCACCTGCCCAGTCACCGCACCTAAATCCTACTGTGAACTGCTCTGAGATGAACAAGAACATCTCCATCTAGTGAAGAACATCTTTGGTGAGTTGGAAATCTTAATGTTTGTTGCATAGAAACTAAAGGAACATGCAGGTGTGTCTTAAAAAACCTTTAAAGACTAAAGACTATTGACAGACACTGTATGTTTTTTTTTTTTTATAAATGTGATTATATCAGTAGTTTCTGAGTACATGGCAAAAAACCCAGTGTGTGTCCTGATGCACAGTTCAATACATGAATCATGGGATTATTCACGTGATTTTTGAGGTGGAGTTTTATTTTTCTTTCATTCATTCATTTTCTCCCGCTTATCCGTAATTCGGGTCGCGGGGGCAGCAGTCTAAGCAGGCCCCCGCCTTCGACTGCTGCCCAATCCTCACAGCACCGTCCCTTACGGTCCCTCCTGCAGGTGGTGAGCCCACGGGAAGGCGGCCCCACGTCACTCCGACGTCACGGACCTTGATATTTCCCTCGTAAGGGACCCCCGGAGCATAGAGGGTTAAGGGCCTTGCTCAAGGGCCCAAGAGTGGCAGCTTGGCGATACCGGGGCTTGAACCCCCGACCTTCCGATCGGCAACCCAGCGCCTTAACCGCTGGAGCCACCACTCCCCCAAGGAGTTTTATTTTGATAAATTAAAAAAATTAAATCCCAAGTAGATACTTGGAAAAGAGTTTGAAGTTTCTAAAGTTTTTGGTAGAAAAGACAAAATAAGAGTTATTTTATTGCATTTCAAACTATTATCATATGTTACTTTAAGAAGACTTGTTCACCTTCCAAACTCCTGATACAAGTAACAGCATGGAAAACTGAAACATTAAAACACACACGTTGTTCAAAACAAGTCAAACTTTATTGTCATTCTTTCATATCACAGCCAAATGTTGCATAAGGAAACCGCTGTAGCACCGCTGCTTCTTCGTGAATACAACGCATCACAACACTACAGGGGCGTGTCCTGTGAGTCACATAGAATATAGATTAACATGGCAGAGGTAGAGCTGCATATTCCTGCAGACAGAACAAGAAAATAACTTCTGGGGGTTTTTTTTTTTCCATCTTTTTTGCACTACAAAGGTTTGTGAAAGGGGCCATGTGTTAGAAGACAGAAGGCACTTGAGTAAATTGATGATTTGCTGCCGATCTGAACCAAAGAAATAAAAGTGAACTATCAGTACCATACTAAATTGCATAGCATCATATTTTTTCCGTTGCATCGAAGTGAAATCGGATCGCACTGCATCGGTAGCTGCTTTATATGCATCTTTAATGTATCATTCACTATTCATGGAGTGCGGTTGCAGGAAGAAGAGGTGGAGAAGGTGGAGGAGTTCAGGTACCTGGGGTCAACAGTGCAAAGTAATGGAGAGTGTGTTAGAGAAGTAAAGAAAAGAGTGCAGGCAGGGTGGAGTGGGTGGAGAAGAGTGACAGGAGTGATTTGTGATAGAAGAGTATCTGCAAGAATGAAAGGGAAAGTTTATAGGACTGTGGTGAGACCTGCGATGTTGTATGGATTAGAGACAGTGGCATTGAGTAGAAGACAGGAGGTGGAGCTGGAGGTAGCAGAGCTGAAGATGTTGAGGTTTTTGTTGGGAGGGACGAGGATGGATAAGATTAGAAATGAGTTTATTAGAGGGACAGCGCATGTAGGATGTTTTGGAGACAAGGTGAGGGAGGCGAGATTGAGATGGTTTGGACATGTGCAGAGGAGGGACATGAATTATATTGGTAGGAGAATGCTGAGGATGGAGACACCAGGAAGAAGAAAAAGAGGAAGGCCAAGGAGGAGGTTCATGGATGTGGTGAGGGAAGACATGCAGGTAGTTGGTGTAAAAGAGGCAGATGTAGAGGACAGGGTGGTATGGAGACGGATGATCCGCTGTGGCGACCCCTAACGGGAGCAACCAAAAGAAGAAGAAGAAGACTAAATAATAAATAAAACAAATCAAATAACAATAGAAACACCATGGACATGCACCTCTACAAAATATACCCATATTATTGACAAGTCGTTCAGGAACGATTCGTTCATTTTGAAAGGGTCTTTAATGTGACTCCAAAGAACGAGTCATTTTAAAGAGCGATTCGTTAATTTTCTACCGGAAGTGCACAAGCAAAGCATCGCAAATGTACAGGAAACAGAATCGAGTAGTTCACCCTCGACTCTTCTGCAAATGCATGAAGACAAAACCTTATTTTACTTGATACATAATCACTTTCCATCATTGGAATTTATAAGTAGAAGTAAAAAGGTCCAGAATCTTTTTGGAAAAATAAGATTACTTAAATTTATTTGATACAATGAGAGACCCCTACTTTACACCCCCCCCCCTCCTTTTTTTTCTTTCTCTCTCAGAATATATGTACATTTATTGGTACTTTCTACCTATACTGTATATGTGCCTTGCTAAATATTTATTTATTAGTGCCATTGTATGGTAGTCTAGTAGTTAGGATACGGCGCTCTCAACGCTGTGGCCCGGGTTCGATCCCCGGTCAGGGAAAAATTTTATTTATTTTTTAATCTTGACATGATTGTTACAAGATGCTACACAATGCAATAGATCATCTTTTGAGAGGAAAATGAGAGGTGAAGCTACTGATTCTGTTAATCATAATTTGCTGCATTTTCATATTTTTATTAATGGAACTGTAGTCGAAGTTTGCGTATGTAGACGTGTTTGTGGATTTGTTCATTTACAAATTTTTACATTTTAACATTTTTATTTTATTTCTAATCAAATTAACTAAAATAAAATTAAAAAAAATAGATTCAAAGAACCGAGTCACTCAAATGATCCGATCTTCTCATTACTATATTATCGACGCACGGGAATGACGTCAACGCATGGCGCATCTCCTCCCTCTCCTGCCCCGAAAGATGGCGGCGCGTGTTGATGGCGTCACTGCCGGGCGGGGCTGCGCCATTTTGAATGTGGATAGCGGAGTGTGGGAGGAAAAGGCAGGAGGAGGAGGAGAAGAGCTGGATTCGGCTTCAGCGGGACTTTAGAGGTGGAGAGAAAGAGAAAACAAACCGAGCCGCCTGAACACACACCCGATTTATAATCCATCTGAGATTTTCATTTTATTTTTTGTGCACAAACCTCGGGAAAGTTTTCAGGAGCCGCCGCTGAGATTCTCCTTCCCTCTCCCTCTCTCGCCATGGCAGGTAACTTTGCTAAGCTAACGGCTAGCTTGCATGAACCTCATGCGAGCTGGTCAGTGCATCGATTCCTCGATTAATCAGAAAAATCCGACGGAAACCGCGTCCCGCACCGACACTCTCATCACCGCACATGTCACCCATCCAGAAGCGGAAACACTGGCTATTCCTGTAGCTTAGCATTGCTAGCATCCGTCTTTTCCTGCTTCGCCGGCGAGATTTTTACCTCACAGATTATAAATCTAGAAATCCATTTTCATTTTATTTATTCGACCTGACACATTTACAGCGTTTTCCGTTCCATACTTCACGTTTTCTTACCTTGTTTTTTTTCCTCCTACCTGTTTTCCGGTTTTACCCCCCCCAAGCGCTGATTCGATTGGTTGAGCCAGACCTCGCCTTCTGACCTCCGATTGGCTCGTTCTTCTTAAAGTACTGTCGTGAATGGAGCTCGTTAGCCAATCAGGTTTCAGGAGGCGGGATCTTTCGGAATATAGGTGGGGGATGAATGGCGCGGCTTTGCTAAGATCAACTTGAACAATCCGATCGTGAATTTTGCGTGCATTTTGGTGTATTTTATATTGAAATATCCCGCAATCTAATCAGCTGCAATGCGTGTGTGGGTATTTAAACCCCACCGGCGTGTGATCTTTCATATGCATTTGCAGAGTCACGTGTTCTGGTCATGGGGCGGTTATTTTAGAATAATAATAATAATAATAATAATAATAATAATAATAATAATAATATGCACACAAATTTAATTTCTAGGATTATTATGGATAAGGTATATGGGATGTGTGTATGTGACGTTAGAATGGTATATTAGTGTGTGTTCATAGATTTAAGATCCGCACATAATGCAAGGTCACTCATTTTCTCATTTCTAAACCCAAAAAATTATTCCTAAAGGAGATTCAGGAATAAACTACAAATACAAACACTGTTACATATCATGTTCATCATCTGGGAGAAGATCTGCTCGTTAAACACCAAAGTGCAAAAGTTTGTAACCCCCTTCCTCCTTCTCCACCCCTTCGCAATATTGATTAATAAATAAATGGAAAGTTTTTAAATCCAGAAATCGTTTAAATATAAGAAATGTACTGAAGAAATTCACGTATCATGAATCGGATGCGATTCCCAATGTATGAATTTATTTATTTATTTATTTATTTTAGTATATTTATTTATATTTAATATAGGTCTTGAGGGTGCATAAACTTTCACACTCGGCTGTGTAGAGGGAATCGGGGCGGACGTCGGGTTTCGATTTTCCCCTCGAAATTTTGTCCTCTGAGGATTGTAACCGAATCGTGTAGTGAAACGTTCAACGAATATAATATAAATAATAAAAATAGAATATTTAAATAAATAAAATTAATACTACGTATAAAAGTATCAATAAAAGTACAAAGTATAACTATAAATCTTATTAGGTATATTTATACTTTAATGTGTCCCAGTGTGATTGTGAATTCTGTTGAAATGTATTAAATCTATATTTTTATTACTATGTTTATGGAAGGTGGTGGTGGTGATGTAGTTGCTTGTGGATTCCTGTCTCAGTTTTTCTGCTGCTTTTTGTCTCTGTGTAATAAAATAAAATCTCAGGAACTCTTTAGTCTTCGCTGCTTGTTTTTTGTATTTTATTTTCGATAATTATGCATAGAATGTTTCTTGGGGAAACAATAACCCACCTCCAATCCATGTGATCGGCAAAGGAACCTGTCGAGGAACGTAGACCTCCGTCATGGGAGATCGCGTGGACGCCTCAGTGACCTCATTAGTATGTTACTACAAGGTCAAAAGTATCTCCACAAAATCTAGTAGAACATGGAGAAGAATGGAGATTATTATAAGAGTAAATTGGGACTAAACGTGGGACGGGGTGTTAAAAAAGAAGCCCATTGCTATCTTATTGCTCGGGTGTCCACTAACGTTTGTCCATATGGTGTGTTGTCTTTAAAAGCATCGTGGGATGACGGATCGTCACGGAGAACCGGTTTATTGTGTAATTTGTCGTTCGGTTTTAAACGTCTTCCTTCGGTGCGTTTTAAAGACTCGATCCTCGTCTGCGTCACTTCCCTGCAGACGGCTTTTTATGGCGCAGATGCACATCCTGCTTTTTTTGTTGCAGGACTTATGTTTTCCTGAAGCGGCACGAGGAGCAGTAAGTAAGGGGAAGATTACTTGTTGCCTCTGCTGCAGCGGAATCACACCGCTGATTGTACACCACTAAGCCGAGGTTTTTAGGGACGAAAAATAATAATAGTCCACGATTCGATTGGTCGGTCTGTGTTTGTGGGCGGAGTCTGACCGTTGCGTCTTTTATGGTTGCAGGTGCCGGAGGCGGGGGCAACGACGTTCAGTGGTGCTTCTCGCAGGTCAAAGGAGCAATCGATGATGACGTAGCCGAAGGTGAGTGCATAAAAAAAAACATTGACTCGCACGAATACAAACCACAAAATCGCGTCTTCAGAAATGCTGATTTTATTGATTGCATGAAGCTCACTGCTCATTTGCATATGGCAACGCCAACAAAACTCCATATAAGGAAAAATGCATTGAGAGCCGGAAAGCGAAATGAAGAGTAAAGAAGTGGAAGTAAAGAGATGTTCCATCACAGCTCCATAAACGCGACGAACGATACATCGGAGCGAGAAGATCGGGGTCTTTTTCCCCCTCTTCCTTGTGCAAAACAGATGCTGAGAAGATCGTTACCATCTTGCGAACGCTGCGACAGATATGGGAGGCTACTGGATATACATCGGAAAAAAAAACCGCAGGCCAGACGGCTTTTATTTAAAGTGTTCAATTCCCTAGTCTATGAAATCAAAATATATTTTCAGCTCATTATCTTTTTTGACCCCCCCAAAACCACCACCACCACCAGACTTGAGCTTTGGAGAACAGCGTCGTCTTCACCCTGAACTGGGTGAAGAACAGCGCAATGAAATGCGATGACGTCGTCCGTCTTGCACAATTCGCACTAACAGTACAGACGTCACTACACATGCTGGAGCTTGTCTGAGGGTAATGTAGTATTTATGATTCACAGCGTATCATACACTTATTTACACCTACACAACGAGCTTTTTGAACATCCTGTTTATAAGAACCTCCCCTCTTCTTGGAAGAAGGTTGTTCACATTCATCCCGAAGGTGTTCAATAGGGTTGGAGCTCTATAGCAGGAGATCTTCCACTCTAACCCATTTAAAGCAGATCTTCATGGAGCTGGATTCGTCAAGGGCCCAGCAGTGGCAGCTCAGTGGTGGTGGGATTTGAACCTGTGATCTTCCGATCCAAAGTCCAATACTGTCCAATACATACAGTACATACAGCCGTCTATCCATCCGTCCATCTTTACATTCGTAAAAGAGCTGCAGTTTTGGAGATGCTCTGACCCAGACGTCTAGACGTCACAATTTCAAACTCGCTCAAATCCTTACGCCCATTTTTTTTCTGCTTCTAACATCAACTTTGAGGACAAAATGTTCACTTGCAGCCTAATAAATAAATCCACCTACTAACAGGTGCATAATGAGGAGATCATCAGTGTTCTTCACTTCATCCATCCATCCTTATATACGTCTATCCATCCATCTGTACATCCATGCATCTATATTAGCGGTGTAACGGTACACAACATTCTCGCTTCGGTTCAATTTCAGTACGATCAGGAAAGAAATGCAAAACATAACCCTTTTTTTTAAACAGTTTATTATTATTAATATTTGTGATCAACATTTGAACAGTTTGCATTTTTACAACAATTTTAAATAAAATGTCTGGTTAAATAATATATAAAATAATATTTAATCAAAAAATCAAATGTAATAAATCGAATAATGCAATATTGTAATTGAAAAATGTAATTAAATAGTTAGACTCCGTGTGTGTGTGTGTGTGTGTGTGTGTGTGTTTTGCATTTAATTAGGGCCACAAGTAATGATTTTTTTTGATAATCATTTAGTAGGAAAATTACTTTTATTAATTTATTTTTTCAGATTAATCGGGTAAAACGATATATTTTATTAGATGTTTTGCTTATTATAACTATATAATTATAATATATATAAACACATATTGAGATAAACTATCTTTTAAATGACATTTTAAAGCTTAAAGTGCTGCTGGTTGAGGAGTTCATGTGGGATTTCATCTTAAACATATTAAAAAAAAATCGTATTTCCAGTACCGAGCGAGTCGCCACGGTGACACTGCGTTAACTGTGCTTTCGTTTTTTATACATCTGGCGTTGTTGCAGATGTTTTCAAGTTTCATAATAAGAAAAAAACGTGCTTAAGTCCGAGGCAGAGACTAAAAGTTGTGGTCCGCCACTTAATACGTTCCTGAGGAAACTGGGATTTAAACTGTGTTCCGCACCACAAGGATCGCATTGAACCGAAAACGCCGTACCAGAGGATTTCGGTACGAATACGTGTACCGTTACCCCCCCTAAACACATATGTATGTCCATCCACAGGCCTGCATACATTTCCATGTGTATTCATTCTCTCTCTCTTTCTCTCCCTCCTCCACTCCTCTCTCCATCCGTCCTTACAGCACTGTGGCTATTATTCTCGCTTTGAAACGGTGGATGTTCTTTTGTACTATAAGAAATAACTCTCTCTCCCTCTCACACACACACACACACACACACACACACACACACACAC
>JAAIIK010000074.1:2606764-2617407 GCA_014706435.1 Silurus glanis
TGTGTGTGTGTGTGTGTGTGTGTGTGTGTGTGTGTGTGTGTGTGCGTGCACGTGCGCGCGCGCTAGTGCGTGCGCGAACGCACGCGCGCGTGCACGTGGAGAAAAAGGAACTAGAGAAAATAGATTTTGTGACAACCATCACCACTACTGTCATCTTTATCATCACGATCAGGACGCGATATGGGCGGGGCAAACCCACGCCGTAACACGGCCCACTCAGTTTACCCACAATGCTCTTCTCTTACCCATCAGGCCTGGCTACAGGGCCGTGTTGACCATGGGATATGAAATGTCAACTTTTTTTTTTTTTTGGTCAAAACCTTTTGAAATAGGGCTGTGCTGATTAATCGATTAGGCAATACATCGCAATATTTAAATCAGCGATATTATTATAATTATTATTGTTATTAACCACTGAGATTCTGTCAGTCTGAGGATTCCGACTGCGATATTGTGATAAGTTTTATATACCAGCACACGCCTACTTCGAAGGAAACGACTCCGTCTTTCAACCTCAGCTCTTTTTGTGCCATTACGTTATTATTTTTTTTTTTATCCTCTCAGTTGAAATTGCCATGTTGTTTAGGTTGTTTTAATTCTGTTTAAAGAATTTTTGTCTTTCTTTTGCTCAATAAATTCTCCTCAATACTGTACTCAGACCACATGGTTCCCTTCGGCCATTCATTCCCAACATCCTGCCGATACTTTTAACCCTCTCACTCACACACACACACACACACACACACACACACACACACACACACACACACATACATAAAGAACAAAGAGAACTCCGGTCTCGGTGCAGGCGAGTCCATGGCAGTATTGTAGTCATGTGAATTTTTTTTTTTTTTTTTTTTTTCTTTCATCTGTCTTCGACATCCTCCAACAGACTGATGAACTCTTGTATTTTTTTTTCTGTTCCCACTTCTCTGTCTGTCTCTCGTTCCAAGATGAGAAGGATTATAGAGATTATGACGATGGAAAAAAAAAGGTATTTATAAACTGAACAAACATTACAAAAGAGTCGTCTCTTTTTTTTTTTTTTTTTTTTTTTTTTTTTTATATATTGACTGCTGATTCACTCCTTCTCTTTTGTTCTACATGATGTAGGTGAAGCATGAAAACGACATGCAGCAATGGTTCCTGCACCGTTCCCTTTTTTTTTTTTTCTCTCTTTTCAGAAAATTTCAGAAATTCTTTTGGGGGGGGAAAAAAAACACGTTTACTTTCCCACATTTGCTTCAAACCCCAGTCTGCTTTAAGTTCTTTACCCCGGAGAGACCATGCTCATGCAGTATACACCGATCAGCCATAACATTACGACCACCTCCCTAATATAGTGTTGGTCCCCTTTTGCTGTTAAAACAGTCGTGACCCAACGATCAGCGGTTTGAGCTACAGGAGCTCGTCTGTTGGATCGGACCACACGGGCCAGCCTTCACTCCTCATGTGCATCAACGATCCTCGTCCCCCACGACCCTGCCGCCGGTTCACCACTGTTCCTTCCTTGGAGCACTTTTGATAGATTCTGACCACTGCAGACCAGGAACATCCCACAAGAGCTGCAGTTTTGGAGACGCTCTGACCCAGACGTCTAGACGTCACAATTTCAAACTCGCTCAAATCCTTACGCTCATTTTTCCTGTTTCTAACATCAACTTTGAGGACAAAATGTTCACTTGCAGCCTAATAAATAAATCCACCTACTAACAGGTGCCATGATGAAGAGATCATCAGTGTTCTTCACTTCACCGCTCAGAATGTTCGGTGTATATACTTTGTGACTTGTTGCCTTGGTGTAGGACCTGTGACATGACACTGTCCTCCACACCCAAGAATATTCTTTATTCATTTTTTTTAATTATTCCCAATAGACCATTTTCTTCACATTATGCATTCCAGAGGGTCAAAAGCTTCTCTGATTTTAAGTTGGTGACACCAGGACCATCTAGCAGGCGTCCAATAATGTCAGCTTTTTCGTTTCCTTTGATTGGATGGTCGGAGAGCGCACTAGTCAGATCTCGCGAACCGCATCTGTAGCAAATATACGTGAGCACGAGCTCATGTATTTCTGTTTGGAAACAGAGAACAAGAAATTGACAAGACGGACAAGAAATTTATTTGGTCGCAGATACATTTACAAGACGGACCTTTCAAGAAAAGCTGGACATGGTGAAAAAAATAACCCAAAGCAGTCGTTAAGCTTTTTCACGACTCGTTTATACTTTTACGTTTTCTGTCCCGTACAATTTGCCTTCGGTTCGAATCCCCAGGAAAAACTGGGATAATTTGTTGAGGGGAATTTCGACGCTTCTGCTGGAAATGATGTATGTGGAGGTGCAGTTGTGGCTCCAGTGAAAGGAGACGTGTTGAACTGTGTTCATTGGATTTCTTGCTTTAGATCTGACATTCATTCTCGCTGTATGAGATTCACACGTGACATCACTGAAGGTCTGGGTGTGAAATACACGACCCGCCACTCTTATTTATATATAGGTCGTTGTTCACGTGATGCTCAACACGCGCACAAATCCTCCAATAGGAGCTCGGGGTTTGTGCACACGCGAGCGGTGCGTGCGTCCGCGCAGAGCCCCGCCCCCTCCTCCTCTCCCCCTGTCCTCCTACTCTCCCCCTCCCTCTCAGAAACAGACAGGATGTCGGACGCAGCGGCTGCAGGAGAGCCGGGATTAAACGGTACGTACGTCCGCCCGTTTCACTCGCGTCGGCGTGTCACCCGACCGGTCCCACGCGTCTCTATCGCTCTTCTAAAAAAAAAGTGTCTTTTATGTTTTATTTACTTTTATTTATTTATTTTTTTAGCCGTCTCCCGAGTTCAAAACAACTCGCCCCATTTGTTTCTCTTATGGATGATTGACACCCGCTTTAGCCAATGACAGCGTGCGGAGTGTTTAAAGAGGCGGGGCGTAATGAGTGATTGACAGTCTTTGAACCAATCATTAGCGAGAAATTCCGTGACGTGACTTCTCTGGGCTTTATGTCAACAAGACGACCGAGAACATGGAGATCGGCACGTTAGATGTTGTTTTATTTTATTTTTTGTTCTAATTCCTGTGATATCGAATTTAGGGATCTTTACGTCAAATATAATAAAATTAAGTGCACATTACTATAAACACTATACAATCCGTCACAAGACCCGTGATCTCATAATTCAGTATAATAATACAATTATGACGTCATAACATAAAACCTCCATTTAAAAAGAACCTCAATTCAGACGTAGGACGTCAGGGTGAATCAACCAGGTTTGGAAAGAAGGAGACAGTATCACTGAAATCTCAGGAGCTTGTGTAGCTCAACAGAGAGAGAAATTAGAAGCCCAAACTTTTTTTTTTCTATGAAGCGCCAACAATCGATCCTGATTGTGGTCCATGTGCCGAGTAAGAGATATGAAGCTTTATAAATCTTTATAAATAAGACCATAAGACTTTTTATGCATGTAAAATACCCTCTATGGATAAAAGTATTGGGACACCATTCCAGCCATATGTGCTTCCAATCTGCACAAAAGTGGAGACACACGATTGTACAGGACGTCTTTGGACGCTGTAGCATGAAATTGTGCCTTCACTTGAACTAGGAGACCCAAAGCTGCTCCAGGATGACAAGGCTCCTGTGCACAAAGCCCAGCTCCATGACGTTGGAGTGGAAGATCCATCGCTACAGATCTCGCTAATGATTGGTTCAAAGACTGTCAATCACTCATTACGCCCCGCCTTTCAGCCTGAGATGTCTCCATCATACCTCCATTCACCAGCAGGAAAGATTCTCGTTTGAAAAATTGCCCACTGTGTGGATGTCATCAGGAAAAACGGATCTTTTTGTTTGTTTGTTTTTTGTGTATTGATTTTAATAGATTTTATTGATCTTTTTTTAAAACAAAGAATTACATGAAAGATAAATTTAAAATGAATTTAGTTTATAAATATAAATAAAGCAGAATCAGTGGAAAAATGATAAAATAATGGCAGTTATGAATATTAAAAATAATATTATTTATTTATAATTATTTAAATAATACTAATGATTATTACAACAAAAATGTGTTTTAAAGTGTTTATTGCCATGACGATTTTTTTACAGAGAAAAACAGATATTTTTATTAATCTATTAATTGATTTAAAAAAAGTATTTTAGCATACAAAAAATATTTAATGAATGAAATATATATATATAAAATATTTGCTAAAAATATGCAAAAATAAATTACATTTTTTTTTCAAATAATTTTCCTCGTTTCTTTTTTGTCTCTTTCATTCTTGTTTCTCGCCTTTTCTTGTTCTCACGCTTTCTCTCTCTTTTCTTTCTGTCTCTTTCCCTTTCTATCTCTCTTTTACTCGTTCTTCCTTACTCACTTTTTCTTCTTTCTGTGTCTTTTTCTCATTCTTTTTCTCTGTCTCTATCTCTCCCTCGTTCTTTTTCTCGTTCACTCTCTCTCTTCATTTATCTTGTTCGCGTTCTCTCTTTTTCGCTGTGTTCCCTTATCCTTCTTTCTCTTTCTCTTTTTCTCTCTATTTCTTGTTCTGTCTATTTTTTATCCCCTCGTCCTGTCTTTTTCATTCACTCATTTTCTCTTTTAATTTTTTCTTGTTCTCTCTCTCTCTCTCTCTCTCTCTCTCTCTCTCTCTCTCTCTCTCTCTCTCTCCCTCCCTCCTTCCCCTCCACCTCTCCCTGGTGTGTGTACATGTATTACGTGCCCTGTGCTGGAGGATTAGGCGGTGCTCCAGCGCTCAACCCAACATCACGTTCCTCATGTTTCCATCACCCCAGACTCTGGTTTCCTCCTCGTCTGCCAGTGTTTGTGTGTTTTAATGAGCACATTGTTTCTCACCCGCGGCTCCGTCACGTTCAAAGTTTCACCTCCGTTTCACCTCGGTTTCTTCATACCCACAGTTTATCAGGTGTACCTTATAAACTTATCAGGCACCTGTACCTGCTATTATCAGTACCAATATCACGTTTCTGTCTCCGTGGCAATTTTTCTCTCTCTCTCTCTCTCTCTCTCTCTCTCTCTCTCTCTCTCTCTCTTTGTCTGCATCTTAGTCCTTGTCTGCCTTTGTCTTGCCTCTCTCTCTTTCTGTCTTGTCTATCTTTATCTCAGTCCGGTTCACGTTGTCCTCATCTGCGTCCTTTTCTCTCTTCGTCCTTGTCCGAATCTGTCCATCTCTCGTTCTGTCATATTTGTCTCAGGCTCTCCCCATCTCTGCCTCTATCTGTGTCTCTGTCCGTCTTTGCTTGTCTCCATCATTATCTTCTCTCTATCTTTTGCAGGCTCTGTACATTTCTGACTCTGTGCGTTTCTGTCTATAGTTTTCGTCTTTTCTGTCCATCTCTGCCTGTCTTTGTCCACCTATGCCTCGGTCCGTCTCTCCTTTTCTTAATCTCTGTTTCTCTCTCTCTCTCTCTCTCTCTCTCTCTCTCTCTCTTTTGTCTTTGTCTCCACTTCTGTTTCCATCCATATTTTTTCATCTCTGTTTATTTTTTGTCCATGTCTCTCTTCTCTATCGCTGTTTTACCTCTGTCTCTATTTCATCTTAGTCCAGCTCTGTCTCTTTTTGTCCCTCTCTGTTTCTACTGTTTTTCTGTTTGGATCATTATGTACAGATCATCATAACGGATTTGGACAAACTGCGATATGAATCTGGGCTTGTGTTGTCTCTTGTCTCTTGTACGAATCATGTGACAGTTTTTTGTTTTGTTTAGTTTTTTTTCTCCCAGAGGTTTTTGCTGGTTATATTTTGATGGACAGCGATTTGACCTGAACATCGCTACCGTCCCGTCTCAGTTATGACTCGACTGTTATCAGGTTCTGCGTAAATCCGCGTATCATCCAATATCTCGATCAGAATGTACAGCCTTCCAAATAGAACGTGTGTGTGTGTGTGTGTGTGTGTGTGTGTGTGTGTGTGTGTTTATATGAGCTTCCTGCTGAGTTCAACAAATCTGTCAGTCACATGACCCACATGTTTACTCTGTTTAAGGAAGTCATGTGATTGCTTTTCCTGGCGCTTTCATAATCACCAGAATCTTGTTGCTGAATTCATATCTCGGATAATCAATTGTGTGTGTGTGTGTGTGTGTGTGTGTGTGTGTGAACACAGAACTCTCGACCCTTAGGAAAGGAAAAGCGAAGAGGCCAGAGAGAGACATGGAAAATTCATGAACAATAAAGACACTTGTGTGTGTGTGTGTGTGTGTGTGTGTGTGTGTGTGTGTGTGTGTGTGTGTGTGTGTGCGGAGGGCAGAGGGGAAGGAGTGTGTTCCTGCTTTGGCTCACGTAAGGGTTTGGCTCTTATGTCAGGGAGTTAATAGAGGGAGGCAGTGAGAGACATTTACTGTTCTTTCACCATGCTGTAAATAGACTTCAGCTCATCCAGCAGGGGGCTTATGGGAAATCCTTCTGTCTCTGTCTCCGTCTCTCTTCATTTTTGTCCATTTCCGTTTCTGTCTTTGTCTCTGTTTATCTGTTTTTCATTTGTTTTTTATCTTTGTCTTTGTTTGTTTATTTGTCTCTTTCTTTGTTTGTGTCCATCTTTGTCTTAGTCCATTTTGGTCTCTGTGCATCTTTGTGTCTGTCAAAGTCCAGCTTTGTCCCTTTCTCTATATTTGCCTATGGCCATCTTTGTTTTTGTCCATCACTATCTCTTTCTGTCTTTCTCCATCTTTGTCTCTGTCCATCTCTGTCTATCTGCATGTCTGTCTTTGTCCATCTTTGTGTCTGACGTTGTCTCTGTCTATCTTTGTCCCCCCCCTCTGTCCCTGTCCCCTCTCCATATCTGTCTTCATTTGTGTCCATTTTAGTTTGTGTTCACTTTTGTCTCTTTCCATCTTTGAGTTTGTCTCTGTCTACATCTATTTTTGTCTCTGTCCACCTCTCTCTCTCTCTCTCTCTCTCTCTCTCTCTCTCTCTCTCTCTCGCTCTCTCGCTCTTTCGCTTTCTCTCTCCTCAACTCAGTTTTTGTCTATCTCTGTCCGTCTCTTTCGGTCTATCTTTGTCTCTCTGACTCCATCTCTCTCTCTTCATCTCTCTCACTTTGTCTGTACTTATTGTCTCTCTGAATTCCAGTTGAAGAGAACATATT
Source organism: Silurus glanis (assembly GCA_014706435.1). Classification (NCBI taxonomy): domain Eukaryota; kingdom Metazoa; phylum Chordata; class Actinopteri; order Siluriformes; family Siluridae; genus Silurus; species Silurus glanis. Next base: position 2,613,871 of record JAAIIK010000074.1, read on the forward strand.
TAACTCGACAGAGAGAAAGTGCGAGAGATAGCACACTATACAGTGTGATCAGGGTGCAAGTAGGGACTCTGGAAAGACAAGGATCTCTGGGATAAGAGACGGCCCGCCACAGCACTATCAGCAAAACAAATGTGAACGTGTGAAAGTGAGGGGATGACAGCATCCAAACCTCCCAGTTCACCAAAACACTCCATGAATCCTGCAGATCTGCTCCTTTCTCGAAGACAAAACATCGCAGCAACAGCTAAAAATGCGTCATGTTTTTCGAAAGCCTCCGTTTTCACAGTCCACACTGTGTATTAGTGTGGACATGGCCTAAATATGTTCTCAGTCTAGACTAGGGTTTGTAAGAGAAAAGTTCTGCCCCCTGCTGTTGTCTGTATTATTTGAGGTACCAACAAATAGCCTGCACCTTTTAAACGAAGTTGGTGTGGTGGATCATAAATCATCAAAAGTTCGCTTAGATACTGTGGCACATGAGCCATTTTTATGTCAGTAGTAGTATTTTATAATGTGAGATGTAATTCGGAGCTAATGTAGATTGAAAGGGTCATGTGGTCATATTTTCAGGTTTTCTTGTGGAGATGCTTTCTCCTGCATTCTGGAATATGTCTGTCTGTCTATCTGTTACTCGGTTTGTATTTATTATTGTCTCTATTTCTGTCTGTACTTCTCTCACTCCACTTTTCCTAACCTCTTTGTATTAGAGAAAGAAATTCCAGCAATTTCTGGAGCTCTAATCCCAGTGTATGGAAATCCATGGGTGAGTTTAAACACTTGGAGCTGAACAAAAGAACACCAGTGTTAATGCCTGCTGACTGTCATCATCGTCACCGCACAGGTTCGCAAACAGTGTTGAAATCACAGTCTAAAATTAACCCTCAGCGAGGAAAGACTGCGGAGGAACTCTGACTCATCATACCAATAACAAAAGCACATTTTCTGCTTCTCCAAACCAAATGGTGAAAGTTCACTCAGAGATCCAGTGTGCCTGATTTAACCCTTTCGACTCCCCAAAAAGAGTGCACAAATAAAGCTCCATGAAGATCTGCTTAAATGGGTTGGAGTGGAAGAGCTCCTGCTATAGAGCTCCAACCCTGTTGAACAATAAATGTGAATGCTGAATGCACCCCAGACCTCCTCACCTTCTCACCTACATCAGTACCTGACTTTACTAACACCCTTGTGGCTGGATGAATCTCCACAAACACTTTCCAAGATCTAGGCGAACATCTGCCCAGAAGAGTGAAGGTTATTATAACAGCGTATGGGGACTAAATGCGGACTGGGATGTTCAAAACTTTTGAAATCCTGCTATGACCCCTTGATGTTAGAAGGATGTAGAACATTAGATCTTCCCTGCTTGAAGTTATTTTTTCTGGTATTATTTTTTATTATTTTAAATTTCCTGTTTCAGGCTCGTGGGTGGAGCTCGAGATGAACCGGAACTCGCCGGAGACATCGCAGACCGCCGCCCCAGGCACGTCCAGCTTGGTCCAGGTTGTCGAAGAGGACGACGGGATAGTCGGAGGGCTGGAACACGTTCCTTCCTCTTCCTCCATCCATAACGGGGACATGGAGAAGATTCTGCTGGATGCTCAGCACGAGTCCAGCCGCAGCAACTCCTCCTGTGACAGGTAGCAGATCCCACCCTATGTTTGGAAAAAGACTAACAACAACTACAACTAAAAAAAAAATAAGGTTATTTTGAATTTGATGGTTGCGACACGTCTGAAAAAAGCTATGACATGCCCATGTTTACTGTGTAGCATCACGTCTTCTGTCCGTATGCATATGAGGAGACCAGTTGCTAAAGTTTTTAGAGAGGAATGTTGCCTCATATGTGTCTGATACTGGATTTAAGCTGCTCATCATTACTGGGTGTTCTTTGTTGTGTTTTTTGTTTCATGATGCACCAACTTTTTTCACATTTCAAAAGGTCCAGATTCTTTCAAACCTTTGATATTATGTACAGTAAATGATGAGGTATTCAACTGTTTTGCAACTTAATGTCGAGGAACATTATTCTGAAATTGTTCCACAATTTGTAGAAAGACAGAAAGTCTTTTACATATTGGCGAAGCTCCGCCCATTTTTAACTCCTGAGAGACTCTGCCTTTCTAAGATACACTATTTATACCCAAACATCTTACTGAACTGTTGTTAATTACTCTCTTTCATCGAAAACTATTTCTCCAACTGTTTAATTTTAATAACACTTGCATTTTCAACACTTTTCTTGCCCCGTCCCAACTTTTTTGAGACGTGTTGCAGCCATGAAATTCAAAATGACCTTATATTTTTTTCTTAAAATGCTTCGTTTCCTCAGTGTAAACATTTTCTATGTTTTATTGTGAATAAAATATATATTTATATTTATTCCCAAGTTTTTCGCAATTTGGGTTGTAATTTTCTACGTTGGACAAATATTTATTCGTATCACATAATGTACAATTATGTTACTTGTAAATTTTGACATTTTTTTGGTTCGTATGTTCACATTTCGAAAATACACATTTTGTATTCTGAATTGTTTTCTAATTTAAATATTTGTCTCTATGTGGTGTATATTTGTTTTTGTCCTGCAGTCCACCACGTCCCCGCAGTCCACAGGATGAAGGTCAGATCAGCTTCGATGTGGGCAGAGGAGAAAACCAGGTCAAATCTTGGACTGAATTTTATGATTTTTTTTTTTTACTGTCTTTCAAAAGTTTAGAAAAACCTCGTCTAGAGACGCGTGCAGAGAATTTTTAAGTTTTTATATAATCGCAATCACAGCAGATTTTGAATGAAACACATCCAGCTGTGTCTCAACCTCCACTTCGCGAGTTATCGATATATTTGAAGAACATGCTGAATTATTAGATACCTGCAGGTCAGATTTGGGACGACGATTCGAAGCGTACGTTCGAGTTCTGGTCCTGTAAACGATATTTAGAGAGCAAACAGTCGTCTGGAGTGATAACTATTATTGAACGACCTGCCCAGTCAACGCACCTATTGATCTGGATCACAAGACAGAAAGAAATCTCTAGTGAAGAACATCTTCTGCGAGTTTTTTACCAGAGGCTCGGCAAAGTGTTTGAGCTGAATGTTTGGAGAAACCAAGCGTCCGGATGCTGAGTGTGCGTCAAGCTGTTCTTCATGCCAATAGAGGATTTTTCACTGGAAATAAAGTGGAACATCTGGACATTTATAGATTTGTTTGGTCAAAGGAAATCTTGATCTGGTTGCGTTACAAAGTCTGTTGCATAGAAACGTGTGTGTGAAACGTGTGTGCGCGCATTTTGTTTAGATGCTACACAATTATTATTGTTGCTATTATTATTATCATTATTATTATTATTATTATTATTATTATTATTATTATTATTATAAACAGAATATTGTGCAACTCTGTAAAACTGTAACTGGAATAAAAATAAAATGTAGAATGGACCAAATTTAGAAAGTGAAGTGATGCAATTTTGTGCAGGGTAGCTGCAATAATTGTGTGTGTGTGTGTGTGTGTGTGTGTGTGTGTGTGTGTGTGTGTGT
>JAAIIK010000074.1:2643484-2655486 GCA_014706435.1 Silurus glanis
AAGAGAAGAGAAGAGAAGAGAAGAGAAGAGAAGAGAAATATAAGAGAAGAGAAGAGAAGAGAAGAGAAGAGAAGAGAGTTTATAGGACTGTGGTGAGACCTGAGATGTTGTATGGATTAGGGACAGTGGCATTGAGTAAAAGACAGGAGGTGGAGCTGGAGGTAGCAGAGCTGAAGATGTTGAGATGTTCGCTGGGAGTGACGACGATGGACAGGATTAGAAACGAGTTTATTAGAGGGACAGCGCATGTAGGACGTTTTGGAGACAAGGTGAGGGAGGTGAGATTGAGATGGTTTGGACATGTGCAGAGGAGGGACATGGGGTATATCAGTAGGAGAATGTTGAGGATGGAGCCACCAGGAAGGAGGAAAAGAGGAAGACCAAGGAGGAGGTTTATGGATGTGGTGAGGGAAGACATGCAGGTAGTTGGTGTGAAAGAGGCAGATGTAGAGGACAGGGGGGATGGAGACGGATGATCCGCTGTGGCGATCCCTAATGGGAGCAACCAAAAGAAGAAGGAGAAGAGAAGAGAAGAGAAGAGAAGAGAAGAGAAGAGAAGAGAAGAGAAGAGAAGAGAATGATGATGGATTCGGACTGTAATTAATATCAGTGGCTCAGGACCACAGGTTTAATTTAGATACTTATCACTGATGGAACTGTAATAAATGGACATTTGGTGTTGAGTCTGGTTGATTTGAAGGTTTCTTCCTCCTGCCATCTCAGTTTTTCCTTTCCACAGTTGCCACTGGATCTCTAATTAGGGATAAACTTACAATTATAAGGAACAAAATGATACATTCTTTTATTAGCGCTTCATCTCTATTCCTCTGCTTTGAGACAGTGTCCATTATAAAAAAAACTCTGCACCTGAAATTTTATTGAATTGAATAAAGGCTTCTGGCGTGAATGGAAAACGAAATAGTGCTTCAATAGTGAGCATGATGAAGGTTTATAAAGAGATTGATTGAAAAATATAAGTGGGATTAAATCGGATTAGGGTTACAATCTCTCAAGATAACCGTAAACAAATCTGACCTCCAGTGACCTCCAAGCAATGAACTCGTCTTCCTTCTGTACCGACGCCATAATTCATTATTATCACTCACTCAGAATACGTGTCTATCTGCATTAAAAAAGTCTTCGCCCGTGTGTCTGTGTGTGTCTTCACCCAATTAGTTGATCACGTGGTTCCGGAACCAGGGACCAGCCTGATGGCGGCGTTTAATCAGTGGCGTCAGTGGGCCGACAGTAAGTCGTGCTGCGATTACTCGCTCCACGTCGACATCACTGAGTGGCACAAAGGCATCCAGGAGGAAATGGAGACGCTCGTGAAGGACCACGGTACGACACGTAAAAATTTAACACAGTGTTTATCACTATCTTCTAAGATGTTTGAGTAGAATTGAATGTTTCATCATATAGACACCATAAATGGAGAAACATGCTTCGTTTTGAGCATCCCATTTCACATCGAGTTCCCATTTGCTGTTACAATAAGCTCCATTCTATTATGAAGATGCTCCAGTAGATTTTGTGAAGAGATTTGTGGAGATTCAAGTGGTTCTCCTAGTTCAAGTGAAGGGAAAATTCCATGCTCCTGCATCAAAAGACCTAAATACAATTGTGTGTCTCCAGAAACACAAATGACTGGAAAAGTCAGGTGTCCCAATACTTTATACAGCTGTTGCATTCTTGTTAATTCCTCTGTTTATCTTCTTTCCAGGTGTGAACTCTTTCCTGGTCTATCTGGCCTACAAGGACTTCTTCCAGCTGACCGACTCTCAGGTATGCGTCTCAGGAACTTCTCATCGGTTCTCCTCCACTCAGCCTACATCGCCCAGGCGAAATTAAATCCAGACCCGTTCGACATTATTTACATCATGTAAGCTGCGAGACACAGTGTTTCCTTTAGACGTGAAGCTTTCCAGAGGCACAGAGTGAACCAGGCATAAGACCAAGGGACGGAAAAAAAATGCGGGAAACGATCTTTTAGAGATGCCTTTCTGACTCATTCATAAACAAAAGGGGGCTCTGGTGGTCTCCTGCTGCACTTTCCATCTGCGTGAAAAAACACACCGCCAGAACAAAATCCAGAATCCAAGAAGGTCTGCTTAGGCCAATTTCAGAGAAATAGTGGTCTATATGTGATGGTACATGTGTGTTGGTTCTTGTGCAGATCTACGAGGTGTTCAGCGTGATCCGGGACCTCGGAGCCATCGCGCAGGTCCACGCCGAGAACGGAGACATTATCGCCGAGGTAAGATTCCCCGATCGTAAAGACTTTAACACACACCATATGGATTAAACCATCAGAGACTTCTGTAAAGCGTTCAGACTTTATACTGGCGCGGTCAGAAAAGCATAACTCCTTCATGATATCAGAGTTATTAATGCACACACGCTCGGCTCTGGACAGTTTTGTTTGTCACAAACATCTCCAGAATTCAGGATACAGTCCTCATCGTAGAGAAGAGAAATGTTCGGTTTAAGAGATGCCGACGTTTTCGCACCAAACCGTTTTTTTTTTTTTGTTATTAGCAAAATATATGCATAAAATTTGCATAAATCAAATGTAAGATTAAACTGATCCTTTTTTTTTTATTACACATACACTATATGGACAAAAGTATTGGGACACCTGAATTTCCCAGCCATATGTGGTTCTGCCCCAAATTGTCACCACAATGTTTGTAGGCACACAATTGTATAGGACGTAATAGCAGTGAATTTTCCCCTCACTTGAATTAGGAGACCCAAACCTGTTCCACTGTCCATGAAGATGTGCTTTACATGGGCTGGAGTGGATGATCTCCTGCTATGGAGCTCTGACCCTACTGATCCCCCCCCCCCCCCCCCACCCCATAATAGATTTATTACGCTTATATTTGCAAATTCTTGACTTAAGTTACGATATTGAAGACATTTTCACCCACTTGTTAGTGTTTGCGGTAAATTCAGTTATTGTACTTATTTATGGATTTTTATAGCCATGTGGATATTATAAAATGTATAAGTTTATACGTTTTCGGAAAAAAAACAAAAAAACAGAAATTTTATAAAACATTAATAAGCAAGCAAGTAAGCAAATGAATAAATAAACAAACAAATAAATTAAATAATTAATATTTTAGCCTTCCCGTGGGCTCACCACCTGCAGGAGGGACCGTAAGGGACCGGTGTTGAGAGGATTGGGCGGCAGTCGAAGACGGGGGGTCTTGACAACCCGATCCCTGGACACGGAGAAGTGTCTAGGGAATCTGCTTAGACTGCTGCCCCCGCGACCCAAATTACGGATAAGCGGGAGAAGATGAATGAATGAATGAATGAATGAATGAATGAATATTTTAAGATATACAGGATAATTACATTTAAAAAAATCTTTATTTATTTATTTATTTAGTTCAATAGTTTTGCAAAAGTTCACCATTTTCATATAAATAAACAAACCAATAAAAAAATATTTAATATCCATAATGAAATAAAAAAAAATATGCGATTTTGATAATTTATTTTTTATTTGATATTAAGATTTATTTTTTTCCTCTTTTTTTCTAAATAATTGCAAACTTGAACCTGATCTAAGAAATATGCTTAGTTGGTATAGGTTGTACACACTCTATATGTACCTGAAGAGTAAAAGAAATGTATGAATAAACACAATAAATCAATAATGAACAATGAATACTGAAATGTAAATCAAAAACACTGCTGATTAAATACTTTTGTTACATTCGTGTTATTAGTGCAGTCTGATGCAGGAGTCGTATAGCAGGAAAATCAATTATATTGAAGAAATCACTATATGGTTTGAACATATGGTAAAGAACATCCCTGTGTTCATGCGTCACATCTTTGTTTATCCTACAGGAGCAGCGCAGAATACTGGAGTTGGGAATCACCGGGCCGGAAGGACATGTGCTGAGTCGTCCAGAAGAGGTACATCGCACATTTACACCAAATCTTACAGGGATCAGTGTGGAGGTTGTTCAGGAGAAATGAACTAGCTTGTGTGACAGGTGGTGGCTTTTTAACCTTCACATCTGAAGGTCATGAGTTCAACTCCCAGCCACACCAACCTGCCCCTCCGGGGCCCCTAAACAAGGCTCTTAACATCATAGCTGTTCAGTTATATGAAGGGCATCTGCCAAATGCCATAAAAAGCGTATACAACATGATGGTGACGATCCCAAACAAATATAAAGCCACACCATATAAGATAGAAGGTTGGAACCCTTGTAAAGCATATATACATGGAGCTGGATTTGTGTTGGAGCAGGTTTGGATCTCCTAAACGATTGTGTGCATCCAATTTTGTTACATACACTATATTTCCAAAAGTATTGGGTCACCTGACCTTTCCTTCTATATGCGGTTCTTTTCCAAACTGTAACCACAAAGCTGGAGGCACTCAATTTTTACATTCACTTGAACTTGGAAACCCAAACCTGTTCCAGCATGGCAGTGCACAAAGTGAGCTCCTTGAAGATATGGCTTACATGCTTTGGAGAGGAAGATCTTAAGTGACCTGCTATAGAGCTCTGATCTCATCCCTACTGAACACCTTTGGGATTAATTGGAACTGGAGCGTGGACAAAACTCCATTTAGGGACTTGATGCAGGAATGTAGGATGTGCCAATGCTAACAGAAATCCCACTCCTGTCTTGTGGTGTTTAGGTGGAGGCCGAGGCGGTGAACCGCTCCATCACTGTGGCCAATCAGACCAACTGTCCTCTTTACATCACCAAGGTGATGAGCAAGAGCGCTGCGGATGTCATCGCCCAGGCCAGAAAGAAAGGTTCGAACCTCAATAACAGGGTTACGTTCTTTAAAAAAAACTGTGTCTGATTAAAACCACATGTGAGACGAATGTAATCTCTGATCATTCATAGCATTCATCATGGCTCACTTTCACTTGGCCATTATTTAGAGTTCACCAGAATTAGAGCAGATAATTGCTGTATGATTACACGTTAGCGCTGGTTTTGATGTGATGTGGTGCGATTGGTCGGCGCAGGCACAGTGGTGTACGGGGAACCGATCACGGCGAGTCTTGGCACAGACGGCTCGCACTATTGGAGCAAAAACTGGGCCAAAGCTGCAGCGTATGTGACCTCTCCTCCCCTGAGTCCGGATCCCACCACGCCCGACTATCTCAACTCCCTGCTGTCATGGTGAGATGCTTTTTTTTTTTCTTGATTTATTCCTGCTCCACTTTTTTAGTCATAATTATAAAACAAGCATTAGCCGGTGCCAATTTGGAACCACCGAAGAGTGAAAAAAGGAAGAGAGTGAAGTCATGGGTTTTGAAAAGGAACCCGCCCTGTTACGGGGCAGAAAATATCCACGTTTCTGTTGCTTTTTTAGCATTCGTACTCATTTCCAGTCTTTGAAATGTAAGGAGGGTGCAGTCAATGTGCCAATTCAACTCAATAGGGTTGGAACTCTATAGCAGGAGATCTTCCACTTCAACTCATGTAAAGCAGATCTTCGTAGAGCTGGCTTTGTACTAGTGACGGGTCATTCATGAACGAGTCGAGTCTTAAATGTGACTCAGAAGAACGAGTCGTCTTAAAGAGTGATTCATTCGGTTTCTATTGGACACGCATGAGCAGAGCATCACGAAATCTCCGTAGGTTATGTGCAGGAAACAGAATTGCATCGTTTTCATCATTTGTTCTTTTTTCACGCGACTCCCTTTGACGCTATGCAGATATTTAAAAACAATGACTCAAAAAGAAAGATTCGTTCATTTCATGAAAAGAACCGAGTCACTAAAATTACCCGATGTTTGTAAAAGAACCACATTTGACTGGAAAAGCCAGATGGTGAAATATTTTTGTCCCTTTTAGTTTATCTGTACAATATCGAGAATTTATCTTTATAGAATCAAAGCCAAGGCAGCAAAATTGCCTGTTTTCTCATAGTCGGAGGGACATATTTTTCTCTCTCTCTCACGTCAATCATAGAGACAATAGTCGCACGTGTTGGACTTCAGCCTGGATTGATAGGTGATGTACAGTATGATTAGGGAGCGCTGACTGGGAATTTTATCTAAAAACTAATTAGGGAGAAAATCGAAAAAAAAAATGTAAATATTCACTGAGTTTCCTCCATTTTTCCGTGTGCCTAGTGGTGACCTTCAGGTGACGGGCAGCGCCCATTGCACCTTCAACACCGCGCAGAGGGCTGTGGGCAAAGATGACTTCACCCTCATCCCTGAAGGAACCAACGGCACAGAGGAAAGGATGTCCATCATCTGGGACAAATGTGTGGTGAGTAGGACACAGTGGGGACACATTGGGACATCTGGGGACATCTGTCTGTCTGTCTGTTTGCCTGCATGCCTGTCTGTCTGCCTGCATATCTGTCCATCCATCCATCCATCCATCCATCCATCCATCCATCCATCCATTTATATATGTTTACATGATTTTGTATGATTATTTGCTCAGTAAGAATTTGACCCCATGTGAAATCTATCAGATCACACCAAATTTATCAGGATTGTGTGTGTGTGTGTGTGTGTGTGTGTGTGTGTGTGTGTGTGTGTGTGTGTGTGTGTGTGTGTGATTTTATATAATACCTTAAGCAAAGGTACACATTTAGTTTTTCAGAAGATTCAGTTTAGTTTATTAAAGTTTAAATCTTTTTGTTTTCATTTCCATGATGAACGACTTTCAAACATGCATTTTCTCTGCAGGTGTCTGGGAAGATGGACGAGAACCAGTTTGTGGCCGTGACCAGCACGAACGCTGCTAAGATCCTCAACCTGTACCCGCGTAAGGGCCGCATCGCTGTGGGATCAGATGCAGACCTGGTGCTCTGGGACCCTGATCTCACTAAGATCATATCGGCCAAGAGCCACAATCTGGTGAGGGTTTCCTGTCTTGTTAGAAGTGCTTTAATGTTGGTTTATGAATTCTATTTTAAAGCAAAAGCCCTGAAACATCTAATGAGAGCTTTGTGGGCATGTCAGTGAGACCTATCATTGTAGCCTAAATTTGTCCAATATAAGGAAAAAAACAAACATGTAACAGGACAAGCAGGAATGTGCATCCATAATGAACACGCTTGTATGGATAAGATAATGCCTTCATGTTCTCAGCATACAGATCCTTTTTTGCAAACTGTTGGAGTTTTTATGGAGAGGTTTTTTTCTGTGTGGATTCAAAGTGATCGGTCGTGTTGTTCACCAGAGTCTGGGTGTGGAGCTCTGACTCATGGTTCAGCGCTGATGTCATGCAAAAACGCTGCCCAAGTGTTGGATCATAACTCACTGTTGGCAGCTGGAACAGGATGTGTGTGTGTGTGTGTGTGTGTGTGTGTGTGTTTAAAAGAGAAAGAGAGAGAGAATTGGACTAAATGCATCCTGTATGCTCATGAACTCTACACCACAGCAGTGGACAGAAGTTGTTGATTAATTTTCTATAACTGCAGCTCTGACAGTATTGCAGCTCCAAATAATGGGTTGATATTAATGCAGCTGTTTCCATAGTGACCGCTTATTTACAAAAAGGATTTTGTGGTCGCTTGACACTCCATATAATCTATTACAACTAACTGTCTGGTTTCAGAGGTTCATGAAACTCTGTAGTGAAGCTGTTACTTCTCAGACATTTTTCAGGACAGATGATTTTACACTTGTGTTTGTTTGTTTTTTGTTTAAAATAGAAAATGTAAAAAAGACTAGATGGTGAGTTGGTAGTTGTTGGTTTTCAGCTGCTACAATGTCATTGATAATATTGCAAGTAAAATGCACTTAAAATGTACAGATATGGTGTTTTATATATGCACACACACACACACACACACACACACACACACACACACACACACTGTATGGAAAGTATTGGGACACCGGATTTTTCCAGCCACATGTGTTTCTTCCCCAAACTAAACATTTGTTTTACTGATGCGCCAAGTCAACGCAAAATTTATTTTAACAGCACAAATTTAATTAACACACAGTTAATGCAGCACACATTTCTGTTTGACCGTTTTTTTTATTCAAGATTAAAAAATATATATTTTATTAGATTTTAAGGCAGTTTCGATTTTAATTATATACGATTTTATAAAAAAAAAAAAAAAAAACTCCACCGAAAAATTATTTTTAATCACCAAACATTTGTTTTTGCACCAAAATTCGCCATGATGCACACATCCGGCAATTAAAACCGTCCGTGTGGAAACATAGCAAAAGTTCCGTTTGGTGTCCTGATGATTTTTAACGCAATTTAAAACACCACCGTTACTTTAAAACATTTACAAGAAAATTTCGTCTTCATGCTCTATGCTAATTATGGTTGTCCTTGTTATGCAGGCAGTGGAGTACAACATCTTCGAGGCCATGGAAGTTCGTGGAGCTCCACTGGTGGTCATCAGCCAGGGAAAGATCGTTCTAGAGGACGGAACCCTGCACACCATCGAGGGCTCAGGACGCTACGTGCCCCGGAAACCATTCCCCGACTACGTCTACAAGAGGATAAAAGCCCGCAGCAGGGTAAACTAATAATGCTGATTTTGGGGCTTAAAATACACGGTTACCATTGTTACCATGGTAACCGGATTACTTTAGCGTTAGCAGGAAATGCATTTCAGAACGCAGTGGGCATCATTTATCATCATTTACATCAAACGTTTTTGAAAATGTTCCTGCCATTCGGCCGAAAAATACTACGCTAAAAATACACAGCTGATTCATAGCTGATTTTTGTTTAGCCACGCCCACAAAATGGCGGAAAAGAAAGCGTTTAAAATGTGAGAGCGACTCAGATTGTCAGATACATTTTCCAGTAATGCAGCTGAGCCGCTGCAGCACCTTTGTTAAAGTTGGTACTTTGTAAAAGTATTTGTTTATCGTATTCTTTGAAAATATTGTATAAGTTTCTGGTCCCACTCTGAAAATGATGTTTTACTGTATCTTCTGCAGCTTGCTGAGTTGAGGGGCGTTCCTCGTGGCCTGTACGACGGACCGGTGTGTGAAGTCACCGTGACTCCAAAGGCTATTACTCCTGCTTCTTCAGCCAAAACATCTCCATCCAAACAGCAAGGGCAGCCTGTCCGGAACCTGCACCAGTCTGGATTCAGCCTCTCTGGTGAGTCTAGACCCAGGAACGGTAAGCTATATCTTCAGATTTTGATGCAGCACATGTGTGTTTTCTGTTTTAAAGTTCTACTGAAGGTATAAAAATGGTTACACTTAGAACCTAAAGTTTCTGAGGAATTCTTACAGGTAATAAATAGGTTATTTATATGTAAATGCAGTGGTGGTTCAACAGTTATGGCTCTGGGTTCAGTGCTATGGCACGGATCATAAGGTGATGGGGTTTAAACCCTATCACCACCAAGGAACCACTGTTGGTTGACCCTGTGCTCTGAGCTCAACGTCTAGACGAGCTGGGATATGTAAAATTTGTGATCTTACCTCTGGAATGAATTAAGTGATCTATCTGTCTGTCTGTCTGTCTGTCTGTCTGTCTGTCTGTAGATATAGAGCATAACATTGTTATATTTTGAATCCCATTCCACATTTAATCCCCTTTTGCTGTTATAATGATCTCCAGTCTTCTGGGAAGATGTTCCACTAGATTTTGTGTAGATTCATTTGGCTTTAAGGGTGTTAGTAAAGTCAGGTACTGATTTTAGTGACGTGAGGAGGTCTTGGGTGCAGTCAGCGTTCCAGTTTATATGTTCAATAGGGTTGGAGGTCTATGCAGGAGATCTTCCACTCCACACTTCCACACCCATGTAAAGCAGATCTTCATGGAACTGGATTTGTGCATTGTTATGCTGGAACAGGTTTGGGTCTCGGAGTTCCTAGTGAAAGGAAAATTTAATTCCACATCCAAAGATGTCCGGTACAATTGTGTATCTCAAACCTTAAGGAAGGAACCACATATACTTTAGTCCATATAGTGTATGAAGCAAACCAGTGACTTTCCAGGTTCATCAATATGCTCCAAAACACAATAGGTCAACACTGTGACAGAAACGAAGTTCTCGCCTCCTAATGTAAGCGTCTGCTCCCGTTTTTTTCTCCGCAGGTGCTCAGGTTGACGATAACGTTCCACGTCGCAGCACTCAGCGCATCGTGGCGCCCCCTGGTGGCAGGGCTAACATCACCAGCCTGGGTTAGAGCTCTCCACTTTCCTGCAGGAGATCAGGGGGTTGGGGGGTGTTTACAAGTGGAGGTGTTTCCCATTCCAACGCTAGGTCCAGAGTCGGGACTTTCCACTCCTGAAACCCACCAACCCTCCTTTAATCTCACTTACCTTCCTGTTTCCCTCTCCTCGTTTTTCCCAAATCCTGAAAATCCCACTCTTATCCTGTCATACGGAGAAATTTAGCAGAAAAAAAAAAAGAAGTATTTGCCTCATGTGAAGATAAAAAAGGAAAATAATGAAATAACACTCCATGTTTGAGCACCTTGATTGTATGATTTAGCATTTTTTTATACTGTGTTTTTACCTACCGTGTGCATTTTATAGAGATTTTTTTTTTATTTAACACCTTTTTTTTCTTCTTTTTTTTTTAATCGGAGGGGTCCAGATAACAGGTTACGCTGTTCTTCTTTACCATGCTGACTTTATTTAACGAAGTGAGCTACTTAGAGAGTTCCAGCTTCGAGCACATCCATTGGTGTAAAAATTATTTTTGTCATTTTAGAGTTGTTTTCATTTTGCTCATCTTCAATGCGTCGTTGGCGAATGGAGAGAAAGATCCGAGGTCTATTTCGGCCATTTCGTGCAGCATTTTTTTTTCCCCCAAACTGAAAAGAAAAATTGTCACTTGTTCATTTGGCGTAAATATAAAAGCACCTCGTTTCCGATTGGTCACGTGATCTGAATAAATAAAATCTAAACGAAGAGGCGGTTTGAGTGCTTCAAAGTTTTTCTTGATTGAGTAGATGATCGCAGGAGCGAATCGTCCCGGGTTTAAAGGTGAGGTATGTGGAAATCGGTGACCTGAAAGGTGAAGACGATTCTGGCTTAATCATTGATTAATGACTTTAGGAAATTAGTGAAATTACAGAGAAGAATGTCGGAATGTTGAAAGTTTGAATTGTATTATATTCAATTAAAAATCTAAAAAAAAGGGGTTCGATTTGGGATCGTAACTTCCCGAAAATCGAGAATTTTATGAGCCAGGTTTGTTATTTTGACTTTATCATTGGATTTTTAATGCAGGTTTTGTGTTTTTTCTTTCTTTCGTTTTTTTTTTCTTCTAATTATTATTATTATTATTATTATTATTATTATTTGAAATTCTGCCATTCCAGTCTGTGCTAATGAACGTGAACATACGGATATTTTTTATGTCCGTCTAATCTAATCTGATCCAATCCTTTCTCTAATCAGACTAACCTCACATTTCAACTTTACACCTGGGCATAACGTTACAGAAGTGTACTCATTTTGTATTTTTTTTTTTACTTGCTGATGAAAAAAAACAAAACAAAAAAAAACTCAGAAGGCTATATAGATGTCGAATAGCCGAAGAAAACCGATGCAAAGGTGCCAGATTTTTTTCCTCTCTTTTCCCCCTTGTCGCAGTGCCATTACGGGGGTCTCGATGTCAATGTTAGTGATGTAGTGCAACACCGGGGTGATCATTTACAACAAGGTCCAACAAGGGCCACACTGAAATGACACCTGACTGATACAAAAAAAAAAAAAAAAAAAAAAAAAAAAGCTTTGCTGAAGGGTTGAGCCATTTTTATTCTCTACATGGATCCCGGATACACAGTACCACATCTGGGTCGTGTACGATGCGTAACATTAGTTGTAGTGTTGTGGGGAAAAAATCACACTGGATCTCTCGCCCGAACTCTTTCATAGGAGATCAACCTTTTTTTATATATTATATTAAATATATATATAAATATTTTATCTCTCATCTGTAAAAATCCTGGCTCCTCGGTCCCTCACCTTTCGTTCCCCATGACTACATAAACACACACACACACACACACACACACACACACACACACACACACACA
>JAAIIK010000074.1:2678091-2690508 GCA_014706435.1 Silurus glanis
GTTAGTGTACAGGTGGGTTAGTGTTCAGGTGGGTTAGTGTACAGGTAAGTTAGTGTACAGGTAAGTTAGTGTTCAGGCGGGTTAGTGTTCAGGTGAGTTAGTGTACAGGTGAGTTAGTGTTCAGGCGGGTTGGTGTTTAGGCGGGTTAGTGTTCAGGCGGGTTAGTGTTTAGGTGGGTTAGTGTTCAGGCAGGTTAGTGTACAGGTGAGCGTGAGTTTTTAAATGCCAATCAGAATACGGATTTTATGCAGCCAGAGGGGAAGAACAACTGACCAAGCAAAAATACCAGGAACTAAAAGATGTTGTATAAATGTCTCTGATGGAGGGTCTTTATTTACTCTATCATGTACATTTACACCACACACTGCACCCATGAAACCACCAGGGCTACGACTGGATGTAAGGATTGATGTTAGGATTGGATGTTGGAATTTCATGTTGGATTGGATGTAAGGATTGGATGTTAGATTGGATGTTAGGATTGGATGTAAGAATTGGATGTTAGTATTGGATGATAGGATTGGATGTTACATTGGATGTTAATTTGTATGTTAGATTTTAGATTGGATGTTAGAATTTGGCGTTAGATTGGATGTTGGACTGGATGTTAGCTTGGATGTTCGTTTGAATGTTAGAGTGGATGCTATGATGTTACATTAGATGTTAGATTAGATATTAGAATAGGATGATAGAAGAAAGATTGAGCACTTTAGGGCATTGATCGTTGATCAATAAAACACACACAAACCCATTTGATTCGAATTGAAGTTAAACTTGTTTGTTTTCACGAAAGTTTACTTTGAACTTGAAATCACACAAAAGGAAGTGAAGTTTGCCTTCACTTAATGGTCAGATGTTATCCTGGGATTTTTTTCGTCTTTTAGTCACTGGTCTAAAATAACTAATGTCACTTTTAATAACTTAAAACAAAAACATCTGGTTGTTTCTTCAGCTCAGTCTCATGCTGGGAAATGGCCAGAAAACACCAACTCAAATGACTTGAATTAAAAACCTGACTTGTCTGGATAGAACTTATCCGCCGGTTTTAGTGGGTGTGACTTTTTCTTACATCTTCATCCACACTTTTTATTACTTCCGACCTCGTGTTTGCAAATCTGCAACAACTCGAATGAAAACTCAGTTTGCATGAGCAGTAGTAAAAGTTCGAGTTAGGGGTGGGATTCGTGTTCCGTACCCCTTTAGACGACTTCATTTGCATAAAAATAAACTCATTCAAATGAGTATATCTTTCTTATCAGATTAGGTTTTGGTTTCTGGCTCTTACGAGGCTGCAGAGTCAAACTGAACACACCTTATACACACATTCAGGGCTCAGAGTCACATCCTCAAAGATCTCTACAGGGATTAATGAATGACTTCCAAAGTGACAGGGTGACAAATCTCAGGGTGTGAGACACAGACACACACACAAACACACACATACACGCGAGCTGTGGAGATCAGGGTGTGATCTCGGCAGTAGAGACAGATTTGTTTGCACTTCCCTCCTATCCATTAGTTCAATTTGCATGTGGTGGAAGACTTGCTGTGTCCACGTTTAAGAAGATTCCTTTCACACAAATCTGCACTATACGTCCTTTTAGTTGCATAAAAATCAGTGAATTTGATACTAATGGCTTTTTTGGTGTTTTGTTTTGGTCTGGATATAATTTAATGTCCAAAAAAAAAGAAAATGTTGAATCTTTGAATTATTGTTTTGAAATAAGACACGGTTTAAATATTTTACTTGTATTTTTTTTTTTTATATTTGATTGAATTTTCTCCAGCTCACGTGTTCTCCAGCTCGTTCTACCATGTGAAAAAACACACGTGTTTGAGTCACAGTCGAATTTATTTTGCTTCCATGCATTTTTATAATTTTTTCACTCTGATTCAGTGAATTTGATACTTTTGGCTTTTGGTTTGGTTTCACACTGGATATAATTCAACGAACCAAGAATATGAAAGAATGTCAACACACAGTAGTTTTTCATTAAACACTTTGAAAGACTGGTCAGAAATGGGAGCAGTTTAACGATTTTACTTCATGCAGGACTTATTTTCTGTTATTTCATGCATTTCAGTGGCACAGTTCCTACAGCTCAAAACCTTAATGCTTCCATGCAAATCACTTTCTGTTGGTAAACCAATTCACTTCCGTTTTCAAGTGTAATCTGTCTTCTGTGTCTGAATTGGAATTTGGTCTTTACATTTTGTTTGTTTTTTTGTACAATGAAAAAAAAAGGGAAGAAATGTTGACTGACACTCATGTAGGTCTGAACAGCAGTAGTTTTCATAAAACTCTTTAAACATTGCTCAGAAATAGGACCATTTCTTACATAGTGCTTATTTTTGCGGCAATTCTGTGGCACATTTTCTACATTTTCTTGTGTCTCCAAACTTAATCTATACAGGGGTCCCGCGGGGGTTAAGTTCTAAGACCCCCCGCAAGTTCTGAAAATCCAAATTTTGGATGCACGCCCACAGCCCCTATGGTATCTTAGTGAATTCATCTAGACGTTACACCAGTAAGTTGGTTCCTTTTTGATGCACTCAACAGAAAATATAAAGAACTGGACATCAATGCTTTATTTATCACTCAAAATTAATAATACAATAATGTGTTTGTAAAAACTGTATGGAATTTGTGAGTGAGAAAACAGTTTAAAATGTTATTCCTAACGTTCCTGAACATCCGGCCCTGCTGCGGATTCCCGCCAATTTTAAGATCACGAGAAGCCGCGAATTTTCCGAGCCACGAGTTACCGGTGGTTGATTGTGCTAAGGACAAGCCCACACTAATACGTTTTCGTTTGGAAACGCGTATTTTCGGTCTTTCGTCCACACTGTGACGCCGTTTGCAGTCAATGAAAAACGTAGCTTTTTGAAAAAAACGCTCTCTAAAGTGGATCGATTTGAAAATGCTGTTTTCGCGTCGCAGTGTGGACGTGTGAAAATGGAGGGTTTCGAAAACGGTAACGCATTTTAAGTCATTGCTTTTTTACTCGTTTTAAAGAGTCGCAAAGTATATAAACGACAGGCGGAAATGACGCAGATGTTTCGTTCATACGCAGTACAGGGACGTTGGCATTTTCAGACGTTTAAGTGTGAATGAGTTGCTTTTGGGAAACGATTGAAAACGAAAGTGCGGAGGGTTTAAAGGCGAAAATGGCATTTTCAAATGTTTCAGGATCGGTGTAAACGTAGCCTTATACTTCTGATGACCCGTGGGTCGATTCAGAGACGCATCACTTTCTCATTAGAGGTCGAGCGATATGGGTTTTTCTCTGGACGATGCAGATATTAAGAAACCAGGGCAGATATATGATGCAAATGTTTTTGCCCGATTTTCTTTTTTTCTTCTTTCATATCATAAAATCGAATAGTTAATAAATAAGACATGATTTAAACCCGAAACTACAGCTGGTTAAAGATTCGCTAACAATACCGTTCCTTAAGGAAAGATTAAAAATTAATGATAAGAACTTAAAGCTCGGGACACACCAAGCTAATTGTCGGCCTTCAGGGAACGTGAACTGGTTTCTAAGTGTCAGTCGGCGTATTTTTTTTTTTCCCGCACCGTTGGCTCCAGTTGGATGGCATCAGCAGTTTTTCGTCGATTCTGCATGTTAAGCAGTGGCGGAGCTCGTCGAGGAGAAAGAGAACTCCGATTAGCTATTTAGCATAGCGAATTAGCACAAGACAAAAAAATGTAACGATTGTTGACGTTTTTGCTCTTGTCTTTGCGACTTAGCAGAGACGATTGAAAAAAAAATGACGAATCCGTTAGTATTGGTCACGTCAGGTGGAAACGCTGCTTGATTTATATATTCACAGTTTTAGCTTTTCCAGTTTCCAAGTTTGGTTACGGAATACAGATTGCTGCCACCTGCTGGTATGGGTTATGTTATGTTCAAAATGTACACGCACGGTTTAGTGTGTCAGACGTGTTAATAATCGGCCTAATTTGCAGCACAATCGGCCGAATAACTAAAAAATGGCACAAATCGGCCAGCGGATCAACCGATTGATACCATGTGTCTCGGAAGCTCTCAGACCCGAGTGATTTTCGAACCCGCCTAAAGATCCACACCGAGGCGGAAAACACACCACGGTTCTGCTCGAAAAGACTCCAATTTCAAATAAGTTATTGAGTTGAATCTTCTCATTTTTCCCCCCCGAGTTCAACGGATCATTAATCCACTAATCTCTACAAGCTAATCTGCATTATGAGACCTTTCTAACCGTCTTGTGCCCATCTGTCTGTAGCATCTGTTTGGGTCAGGAAAGGCTAAAACGGAACCGGCGCCGTAAATGGGTTAGCCCGAAAAAAAAAAAAATCAATGCTTTGCCCACAATGATTAGATCCGAGTCCGTGATTATGAGCATTAAATACCAGCTGTCTGTTTCCTCCTTTCAGCAAACTCAGTTAGTGGCAAGCGATAGCTCTCTCAGCACGTATTAGGGCCTGTGTTTATGGGTAAACGCTGGACCTGCGGGTTGCCATGGAGAGCACGGCTTCACAGGGCTGAAGTAAAGCAGGATAACGTTTGCTTTGTCTTTTTTTTTGTGCTTCAGGTCATTGAAGTAGCTCTTGTACTTAGTCTGTGTTTATGGCCTTATTGCTTTAAGGCTTCAGCTCACACCCCAACCCCCAAAGTTTTCAAGGAGATTTTAACTGATTAGAGTCTGGACCAGAGGTCTGAGGGTCAAAAGTACCAGAGTCATAAAAATTTTATTTGTGTCTTTTTTTTTTAGGATATATACCGTAACTATATATCGGTTTTCCAAAATAATGGCAGTAATTCTACACAAAATATCACAGTAAACTATTATTAGTGCAGGTTGATTGTAGAATTGTTGTGTGACATACATTTTTTTTTATGTTTACATTTTATTAGTTTATTTTATAATGTAAACATTGTACCCAAAAATAAATTTTGCCCTCAACTCATTTGTTTCTCATTTGTTCCGCGAACTGAATAGCAAAATTGCAATAGAACCACAAATACAGTAGTTTGCAAATGGAAAAAAAAATCACGACATTCAGAGGCCTTACACTTAGACTCAAATTGACTCCAATTGACTCCAAGCCCACACTCTTAAGCCCCACCCACATTCCATTCCATTAAATTACGCTGCAATTTAGGTCAAGGCTTTGAAATCATGGAGGCCACAGCTAACAAACTGATAATAGGTAAAAGATTTGAAGTGGAATCCATTGACAAGCAGATTTCCCACACAAATGTTTTGGGACACCGGACTTTTCCATCCATTTGTGTTTTTTTTCCCTGTTAGAGGCACACAATTGTTTAGGACATCTGTGCATCTGCTAGCATTACGTATCTATTAGCATTAGCTAATTAGCGTACCTGAAGGATCCATTGTGATGCCTCCTCAAAGCTAAATGTTGGTTGTTCCAGTGGAGTCTTCAGCGTTAGCTGGCTAAACTAGCTTGTTCCTACGTGCCATCACACCTTTTGACAATCATGTTTGTAGGAAGATGATGAAATATCTTCTTGTAGAGGAAGTGATGTCATTTAAAGGAGCCTATCACAGTGAGATTTACAACATTGACATGAAGTCTGAGCAATATTATATAAAGGATATGGTAAAAGGCAGAGCATCTCGAACAAGTGTATTATACTTATATAGATCTTAAATCTTTTCTTAATTTTCTGATGTTCATGTTCATTAATTTGCTCCCGCAGCATTTTTTTGTTTGTTAGTTTCCATGGTGTCGTAGTTCTTTCTTTCGCTAGTCTAAATATAATTTACTGTATTACGACTCCAAATGAGACCAATGTGCAACAGCCAATCATATTTCCGTTATTGGAGAGAGTGATTGTACCACAGACGGATTTTATTTTGCAGCTATGTGGAAGTGCAAGTTTAGCGATACTTGGCTCGAAAATGAAAAGAATTTAGGGTTTGGTTAAGGCCAGTTGCGAACAACATATTTGTGTGTTTTTGATGTCGTGATACAGGTATTAATTTAACTTCATAATGCTCTTAAAAAGTCTTAAATTTGAGGTTGTGAAACCTGCAGAAACCCTGATTATAGTGTATATCAATTGTATATTTATTTCTATTATATATATATATTTTCTCATTGTATATTTATCACCGTATAGACTTTATATGGTTACAAATCCCCACCCTAAACCCCATTCTGCCCTGTTGGGACATACAATGGAGGGCAAAATAAAAATAAAAAGCATTGTGACTGAATGCTAATGTTTCTTATATGGAAATGAAGTCAGACCAAATGGCATAGGTGCGATTTTACGCACATTTTAACCGTTTATTTTTTCCAAAGGAGGAGAAACGCTTCAGTTTTTCTGCTGACAAAAAAGAGAGATTAATAAAAGAATTATACACAATTTTAGATTGATTTAACTGAAGATTCATGTGGTTTCTTTTCATGAAAGCTCACAATGTGTGTGTAAACATTCCCGCTGAGAGAAACCGTGATGATACATAACCCTGTCATACACACACACACACACACACACACACACACACACACACACACTACAACCTTTGTTCCTGAAAGCTGTTAGATAGCTGATGGCTTTCGCTTGATCTTCAGCAGCACACAGCCATCAAACAGTGTGTGTTTGCTTTCAGGACTTTGGCCTTAAATAGTGCTATAAACTCCACAACTCAACAACTCAACGAGTCACATCAACAGAGCTTCCAGATATAGTCGAGAGCAAAAGTTGTCTCTCCCATAAATATAGAATGGAAAAAATGAAGTATACCTGTTAAACTAAACACCAAGACAGAATGAAAAGAGATTGCGGGGCTACAATTAGGATCATGTTACAGTATATATCAGAGTGCTCTTGACTTCTGGATTCTGATTGGTCAGAAGGTGTTCATTCATTTTCCCGAACATCAGTTTTTCCATTTTTGTGAGCGGGCAGTGGTGTTAAAGCACTGGTTCGATTATGTTATCATTTCTATAGTAACAGCTCATTCAGTGAGAATAGCTAGAACCGTGTAATTGCTGATAATGGTTACGATTTATATAACTACTAGCCCCGCCCACATTCCAAAGCCCTGCCCACTTTTTTTTTATACGGTCGTTTTTTTTTAGATCAAGCTTCTGGAAACATGGAGGCCGGTGTTAACAAATTGATAATCGCTGTTTTATTATGGATCGGATTTAGAAAACTGGAAGGGTTTTAATTAGAAATTTTGTATATTAAAAATCAATAAGCAGATATAAATAAAAACAACAATAGCAGCAGTTCAGCTTGAGGTAGCAGCCTATCTCATGCCTAAATGGTCAATTTGGTATTAATAAAATATACTATGTGCTTTCCATATTTAGCTCGTTCCTTACTTATTGGCTAGGCCATACCCAGGGGGCGGAGCCAAATCTTTTACATGAAAGTGTCTAATTGGCTAATTAATTCGTTTAATGGATAAAAAGTGTTCAAAACTGGATAACAAGTGGATTAAAACAGTGTAATCATCGATATGTGTGTAGATGTTTGTGTAACCATTGTGTAAGGAGTCTCCAGTGTCAGACCTTTGTAAATGTCAGAGATAAAGATGTAATCAAGTGTTCAGAACAAATGAGTTTACGCTTTGCAGCTTCTCATGAGGAAATAAATAATATTTGCAATAAATGTGTTTAATGGCTGTTCCATGGTACAAAATGTAATTATAACTGGATAAAAATTATGGAAGGAGTCTCTAGTGTTAACTAGGTTGATAAAATTCATTGAGCGGATGAGAATGGTCCATGGTATGAGATGTAACTATAACTAGATAAAAACTCTCTTTTCTCGTTCAAACTCTGAGAGATTGAAGAGATTCAAGATTTTGCATAAAGCAAAACAACTTAAACACTAAAACAAAATGGCGGCTTGTAACCAGACAGAAAACTTCTCACTGGATATTATGAATGAATTTCTAACTAATAGGTAAACTAATGTCATTGTCCTGCACCTGGTCATGACATGGAGGTGACACATTACAGTGTTTACACTGTTAAGAGTGAGACATGTGCAGGTTTGCCCCAGATCCAGGTTACGTCATGCTTTTCCTTCAGCTGCTCATTTGAATTGAGGGAAATGAGGCCAGAATATGAGTCACTGGTCACATGATCACTGTCCTTTCAGGTCTTTTTAGGACTGCATCGAAATGGTACTGTATTTACATGAATTATGAAACATACAGAGGTAAATCATGAAAAGCATGGACCTTTAATGTAACTCCTAATATAATTATAACTAGCTATGATTTTGTATTTATGTCTATTTTTGGTTTAAGGTATAGACTGAAACAATTTACATGCACAAATCCTGATTCATTATTGTATATTCCATAGAACTACATTAATTTTTCATCAGATAGAATAATGAATACACTTTTTTTTTTTTTCAACAGAATCGACAAATAATATGATAATATTGCAATATAATATTAAAATAATGGGCATTAATGGTAAGAGCTCTATTTAGATCTTGGTTATTCTTCTCTATGACGCCAAGAACAATTTTATTAAAGATTATGCAAAGAAAAACAAAGAAAAACAGAGTATAAGCAAGATACAAAAGAATAGATGGATGATTTCCCTTTGCGCTGGATTGGGGTGTGGTGCTGAGGATTTGTATATGAGAGCATGTTATGAAAAGCTACACTACATAGACAAAGTTGGTGGAAACCTGAGTATAAGATTGGTATGTGCATCTTTTGGAACTTCCCATTCCACATTTAGTCTCCATTTGCTATTATAATAATGCGTCCTATACAAATTTTGTAAAACTGTTTCGTGAAGAACTACGTATGGCTTGGAATGTCAAGTCCCAATACCTATCTTCATATAGTGTTGTAATAAATGGAAATGTGGTGTTTAGATAAGAATGGGTTCCTTATCTATTTCTTTCTATAAAGATTCCTAAAAGTGCAACATAAATCAAACGGAATTTAGTTGCGTTCGTTTTTTCATTATTATCAATTACTGAGAAATTCCTGAGTTTTGGCATAAGGGTACACAAACTTTTGCACTCAACTCTCTGTTTGGTAAAAAATGCTAATAATAATCTTTGGGAAATATCATGCTCATTGATTCAGATTATTACGTTAAATATGGAACACACTGAAACTTATTGATCTGTGATTTGGGGATTTTTTATTGATAAACACTAATTGACCTGATTGATCTTTTTTATCCCAGTTCAGGAGATGTCAGAGTGTGTTTGAACGTCCGCCATGACACCAAAGGAGCTTCCAGTACAAGGAGTGATCATTACTGCTGCTGCGATCCTCTGCTTCTTTGGTAAGGATCACGATATCTGATATCTTACAGCATAAATATGTATTATTAGAATTAAACATGTAATTAATGAAACAGGTTATAATTAGTAAGTGATGGCACGTGTTATGTACGTGTACCTGTGGTAGGTGGAGTCGGAGGTGAGTCGTCGACGCTGAGGGTGAAACAGGGAGGTTCGGCTCTGCTGAATTGCCCCTTCAGTCTTCCAGCCAGAGTGTTCTCAGCTCCGCTGCATGTAGTCGAGTGGGTCCGTCAGGATTACGACATTCCCATCCTTATCAAGTTTGGAGCTCATGCACCACGAGTTCATCCCAGATACGAAGGTGAGTTCTTTAGAATCGACTGCACGTCTCAACAACTTCTTTCCTGCCCAACGATTCAGAAGAAAATGTTTTGGGATAGTTTTTAAAATTGCAGTTTGACAAGTAATTTTCTGAAATCTGGCAACCCTTTTGTTTTTGTTCATTGGTTGTTTAAATATTCATACCAAGGTTGAGGGGTTTTGAGGGGTGGAGGTGTTTCCTCATGGAAAGTGTGTGTTAGTCTGGTAGAGTGGCTTGGTGTCTTCATTATTGTACACTCTATCCATTTACATTTCTGGATTCATACAACTAAGCAGCTATGGGGTTAAGGGCCTTGCTCGGGGGCCCAGGAATGGCAACTCGGTGTGGCTGGGATTTAAACTCACGACCTTCCGATCCAAAATCCAATGCTTTAGCCCCTAAGCTTCCACCTCCTTTCTAGATTTTGCAGTTTTTTTTTACTTCTGGAGATTTGTGGAGATTCATTCAACCATCAGGGTGTTAGTAAAGTCAGGTATTGATGTAGGTGAGAAGGTGAGGAGGCCTGGGGTGCAGCCAGTTTAACATTTGCAAGAATATAGCGAGATGAATTGTGTGTAAATTGGTAGAAATACAGTATCACGTTTATAGTGAGTACATGTACTCTACAGTAAACAGTCCTTTAGTAGCGTAGCCTACGTGTAGTTTCTCCGCTTGTTTATTGGTTGAAGTGTCCTATGATGTCAAAAAAGAGGCTAAGACAAATCGTATGGGGCGAATGCAATTCGGGGATAAACCGGGGGCGCCAGATTGGAACCACGGTAAAACGTGGGATTACTGTACTTCAAAAAAAACAGTGAGTTCGAGTCAGAAGTTTCTTCCATCATTTATTAAGAAAGTAGATATTTGACTTTGAAATGTAGTGAATTTAAAGTCTCCCCCAATGAAAATACTTCAGTAAAGTACAGATTTGCGAAATAGCTACTTAAGTACATTAAGGAATTTACTTCCTTACTGTCCACCACTGACTGCTAAAGGAAACACAAGGCAAAAAACCTGATCTTGTTAGCAAGGATTTATTAGAATGATATACGAATGAATGTATTTTGTGTGTAATAATTAATTTTTAGGTACAAAGGTTGAACTAAGACTTTCAGGCTGAAATTGTGAGTTCGCCCAAAGCAAACCTCATTGTTGTCTTTTAAATTTGCTAGTGCTCTATTGGCTATGTGGCTCAACCCATACACCTTGTTGCTGTAACTGTATTCTTCCGTGTCCTCGATCTCATTACATCATGAGGCTGTAGCACAAAGAGCGTTTATGAATAGGATACCTGAGTCAATGGGCTACGAGCGGAGCTTGTTCTTAAAAAGACACACAACGGTGCTAATGTGGGGGAGAGCGTGGAGGCTGGAAGCTGCCGTGGTTACTGTGCAGGGTGCAGAGTTTATAGCGCCACCGTGCCCCCTGTGTAACTCGGGGGGTTCGACCCTACGACCTTTCATTAGCTGAGAGAAAGATTTAATTAGCTGTGGGACGGTCTCCCGGGCATCTGTCCGTCTCCCGGTTTCCACAACGATTTAGCAAGGAATGTTTGTCGGAGGTTTTGCTAAGATGGCTAAGCTTCAATTGAGTCAGCTTGCTAGTTTGTACATGGAAACTATTAGCGATTGCTAGCATGTTTTACGTGCTATTTATGCGATATTTCGTGAGGTTCCCCTGCCTCTGGTTTCCAATGACTGCATGCGATTTTCATGTGATTTCCATTTCCTCAAGTTCTGTTCAAAAACCACAGCCGTCTAATTGGAAGTGTTGAAGCGAAACACAGATTAAATGGTTTACATGGTAAAAAAATGTTTTGTAGTCTAAATTCCTTGCAATTACAGTACAGAGTCAGAAGGAGTGAATTCTTATTAGCACACTGTACTTTCCCAGTTGTAAAACAACGGATCATTTTTGCAGTTATATTAATGCAAAGTGTTTTAAACATATCAGGATCTAATCTGTTTCTGCTTAGGGGTTTTTTTTTTCATTACTGATATAACGTACGTTCTCCAGAAGCACACGTTTGCCGATAATCCCGGGCCTAAAGAAGCACTCGGGGTATTTTTTTTAAAGCCATTATGAAACTGTAAACTCTCCCCACACCCTAAAATGTATTATGAAGATGAACATTCCCTAACAAGGATACGTGACCCTCTCCTGATGTAAAACAGGAGCAGAACAAAGACGTCTGGAAGGATTTAGAATTTGGCGTCTCCTCTAAAGCCGAGCTCACGTTCTGTTTGTGCAACAACAAAAGTTTTCCTGTAGACTTTCGAAAAAGATCATGACTAGCGTTCGGGAGGGAGGAATGGATGAAGATGATGATGCTGGTGATGAGAAGTGTGGTGTCGTTTACAAGCCCTCGGGTTAGAAACCACGTCTCCGGTGGTCTTGTGTTGCACGCTGTAGTGTGTTAGTGTTACTCAGGAACTCGTAGGTTAATGGAAGTAAAGTCCTTCGGGTCACAACCGTTAAAAATACGAGCGATTTCCTGGATCTCAGGATCCAGTGTCGCATTTCTGCTTTTGTAAAATAACAACAAGAACCTGTAGGACGATCGGCTTCAATGATTGGTTGGCTCTTTGTTTCCGTAGTAACGACTCGGTCACGGGACTGGAACCACAATTAAGGGACTTTTACCAATAAGACTTCAAACTAATAAAACAAAATGTTTATAGTCTTTAAATTCTAAACTTTTTCCCTTCCTTCCTTCCTTCCTTCTTGCCTCACCTCTGATTCCTTCTTTCTTTCTTTCTTTCTTTCTTTCTTTCTTTCTTTCTTTCTTTCTTTCTTTCTTTC
>JAAIIK010000074.1:2703755-2715854 GCA_014706435.1 Silurus glanis
CTCTCTCTCTCTCTCTCTCTCTCTCTCTCTCTCTCTCTCTCTCTCTAGCTCAGTCCGTCAGTCTCTCGCCCTCTGTACTCCGTGTCAGGAAACGGTTCTCTGCTCCTTAAGTCTCTGAGTAAAGAGCATTATGGTGAGTGGGAGTGCAGTGTGAGGAACCGAGTCTCCACCATCACGACCACTACCACCATCACAGTGCTCGGTGAGGATCGACACCACACACACACACACACACACACACACACACACACACACACAGAAAGAGAGAGAGAGAGAGAGAGAGAATGGAGATGGTTCCCTTCTCTTCTCTGTATTTTATGCGGTGTCCTGTTCTCTTCTTTCATTGTGTGTGTGTGTGTGTGTGTTTGTGTGTGTGTGTGTGTGTGTGTGTGTGTGTGTCAGGTACAAGTCCCCATGCTGTATCCTCTGTGTCTGTTGAAGTTGGAGTAAACCAGGCCAATGTGTCCTGGATGCCTGGATTTGATGGGGGATATGCACAAACGTTCACCGTCTGGTTAGTGTCTGGAAAAGCATTATCATGTCTGTGTGTGTGGGTGTGTGTGTGTGTGTGTGTGTGTGTGTGTCTATATGTGAGAGAAAGAATTTGTGCTGGCTCCAAACCAATAACAGAACAAACACCACAATACTGGTACTATAGCGATCCTATATATCATACTATTGTAAATCCTGGACTTTGATTGGTCAGACTGTTTATAGCTACTATAACGGACATGAAAACAATAAAATTGAACAGTAAATGGACCAAAAAATGGGTTTACTACCATTTAACATGATGTGGAAGTATATAGAACAGTTCTGCATTTAAACGCCAGTTACTGAACACATCAACATGATGGACTTTTAAGGAATGGACATTCAGTGCCACATCATGGAAATGTGCTAAATTAAATAAATATTAATATATTAATAAATAAAAAAAATTGAATAAAATAAAAGACTTGCATTTAAACTAAAACAAAAAGTAACACTCCTAATAAATAAAAACAGTAAATATCCAAAGTAAATAAAAGAAATGACACTTCAAATAAATATCACATAGCATCGTTTTTTTGCCTCTAGAGGCCGCTCTCGTACTGTAAAAGGCAACCCAGAAAAACTACCGGTATGGATTTTTGCCGATAGCCAATAGTTCCTGCAATCGAACAATAAAACTGATGAATCGGTCGACCTCTAACTTATACGTTCTTATACAAGCTGCTTTGAGACAATGTCCATTGCTAAAAGTGCTATACAATTAAAAAAAATAAAAAAAATTTTTTTTTTTACTACAAACTAAAAAAACGATTGCTATATGCTGATTCCAAAGATTTTTTTGTCCTTTTAGTAAATTCCATCTACTCAGCAGCCATCTTGGTTTGTAGACAGTTTTTTTCAGGCTGATGAACAATACACTTCGAGAGCCATAAACCAGAAAAGGATCAACACTACAAGATATTAAAAAAGCAGTTATTTAATCAGTCAATTTAATTACATTCCTTTAATCAATCTTTCTCTATTTCTTTCTCTTGTTTATGCATTAATATATCAATCAAACAACAAAGAATGAGGCCATTAATTTCACCATTTATTTATGTACTGATACTGATTATGTACTGATATGTTCGATGTGACATGCAGACGTGTTTCTCTATTTAAACTTTCTCATTAAGACATTAGGACTGTTTTGATTGAAGTTTTCATTTACACAGTGAAAGTTACATGCATTCAGAGTCGAGTTACGCAGCTACATTTATTCCATAACTCTGAGTTTGTGCAGAAGTGTTTGCTGATGAGCTTCTCAGGTGCATTTATTTGTAAGCACTTGCCATCAGAGCATCATTAGAGTCTGAGATATGAATACTGAAATCTTATGAAATTTCATGTCAAACCATCTGTAATATTTCAGTAATAATTGTGCTTGTTTTCCTCCAGGCTGAAGTGTGTCTGTGCAGATGAGGAGCAGCAGGAATGGCGTTCAGCTCCTGGTCCGTCCTCCAGCACCAGTGTGTTGGTCAGCGACCTCCTTCCCTCCACCGAGTACCAGTTCAGCGTGATGGCTCACAACAAGATGGGCAGCGGCCCGTTCAGTGAAATCGCCGCTGCCGAAACTATGGGTCAGAACCGGCTTTTATTACCTCTATTATCCAACTGTAGATCTTCTTGCTCTCTGTTCTGATCTACGAGTCTGTGTTTTCCATTTTGACTTCCACTCTCTCAACTTTTATGCTTTCTATCTAGATGCACTTCCTATCAAGCCAGATCCACCCACACTGCTGTTCTTCAACCAGAGCTCTGAAGGGGTTTATCTCCGGTGGGAGGCGTCATCGCACCAGCAGCTCCCCATCGACAGATTCGTCCTGCAATCACGTCTTGAGGAGGGCGAGTGGTTGACATTGGAGGAGGACATCGATGGGAATAAGAGCGAAATACTCGTTCAAGGATTACAGAAGGTAATAATTTGAGATGCAAAAAATATCAATGCTTCCTTTAACTGACTGCATCCCCTGTGTTAAAACCATACACTTCTGTGGAATTGCCTTTAAAGAAAAATTTCGGCTTATTTTCAAGCCTGAAAAACTAAATGCTTGGAATGAAGAAACTACCGAATTGATTGTGCAGCACTATAAGCATTGTTATAATAAAGACAATATAGATATACTTTATGTTACAATATATTTGAAGTTCATTGTTATAAAGCAAAAGTTTTGAGAGCTGTGACTTGATTTCTAGCGAGGTAGCTACAAGCCTTCAAGAAACGCCACGTCATACTGAATCTAAACACGTATCAGAGTGGTACCTTTGCATTTGGTAGACACCCAAATCCAGCGACTTACATTTATCTCCTCCATACAAATAGGTGTTAAAGGCCTTTCTGAGGGGCCCAGGAGGGGCAGCTTGGTGTGGCTGGGATTTAAACTTACGACCTTCGATTCAAAGTCCAATGCCTTAACCACTAACCTCCGACCTCCACCAAATGTAAATCCTGAACATATCAGTCTTACTGATAGAGACGGCTTACAAAGACAGAATTGCGTTCTCTGTCCCTCATCTTCTTAAAACCTCTCCCTGAAGTCACATACAATACTAACAAAAGTTTTACACCTGACCATCAGCATGATTGCTAGGATGTTCTTTTTGAACATCCTCTTCCACATTTAGTGTTTATTTGCTTTTATAATGAGCTCCACTCTTCTGGGAAAATGTTCCACTAGATGTTTGTGGAAATTTGTGCTCATTTACAAAGGGTGTTAGTAAAGTAGTGATGAAGGTGAGAAGGTGAGGAGGTCTGGGTGCAGTTTTCGTTCCCATTCATCCCAAAGGTGTTCAATAGAGTTGGAGTTTAATTGAAGGAGATTTTCCACCTCTTTCAACCCGTATAAAGCATATCTTTCTGGAGCTGGAGAAGATATGGAGAAGTCAATATGGTTGGAAAAGTCTGGTGTCCTATTATCTTTGTCCATGTAGTGTTAAAACAACTCACCCAAAGTCCACTCTCTTCCAAACACCATGTTTTTATCCCTGAGAAGAGGCATGGAGATTTTAAGAGAGCATTAAATTGGTCAAACCAATGAAAGATTGTTATATTTGATACATTTTTGCTTCTAAAACACTTTCAACATTAAAAAACTGCCACAATTGCATCTCAGTATTAAGTTCCATAATACTGCTTTCACGCCGCTTCATTCTCAGACTGTCCTGTTTGCATTCGATGAGATTTCATTAAATGCCATTCCAATGCCTTTTTGCGTTTCTTCCTTCCCTTTGTGCAGAACTGCAACTATGAGCTACGGCTCCTGTCTCGGCGTGGAGAGCAGCTGAGCATGCCCAGTCACTCGATCAATGTCTCCACTTTGGGTCAGTGCCTAAACCTCGTTCCAGTTTCTCTCCTACTGCTCCGGTTATTCAATTGAGGCTCATATCTATTTGGATTATTCTCGTAAATCATCCATTGTTCCGTTTCGGAGCACTGTGATGGAATAAATACAATATTTTTTTCTCATTTTGCAGTCATCGACATGCATTCTCCAAGTTCACTCCTCCCAGGGGCGGAGCCTCAGCCGCTGTGGGCTGGAGTGGTGATCGGGATGGGGGTCTTGTGCCTTTTGCTTCTCGCTGTTTTGGTCACAGTGTGTTTAATTGGCCGGAAAAGAAGTCGGCGCCACAGAAAGATGATGCAGGGTACAGAATGCCTTTTTTATGAACCATTAATAGCAATATGAACGTCATACTCAATGACATTCATTGTCTCAGCTCAATATAAAGCACACATTTCCTGTCATCAAGTAATTCTTTGTTGAATTTTCGTTTCTCCGTGTCACTCATTTCCATTGTTCTGTTACTTATTTCAGATCATGCTTCATCTAGGAAGTAAGTGTATTTTTTTTGACTCATCCAATACCATGGTTTAGGACACACAGATATGAAATATATCACATTTGAAATACAGTAACACTGTAGATATTTTTAAGATATGAATTGCCCCCCTGGAAGCCCCTTTCTCTGAACGCACATTAGTAATATTTTAAACTGGACATGATTTTCCATCTAGGATTATTAAGTGACGAGGCACTTTTGCCCTCTGTTACAGAAAATGAAAATATGTTTTTTAGTATAATTGATACATTAATGTGAGATTAAATCTTCGACAGACAATTAGAGAATTGTGTGAACTATTCCTAAAGCTATATATTAGAGGTTGACCGATTCGTCGGTCTTGCAGATTCACCGCTGGATATATTGGCTATTGGCAAAAAATACATAGTTTTTCCGGGTTGAGTTATACAGTACGAGAGCGGCATCGAGCTCACACCACTGAAGAAGTTCATGCTGTTGATGCTCGATGGGTCACGACTGTTTTAACAGCAAAAGGGGACCAACACAATATTAGACAGGTGGTCGTAATGTTATGCCTAATTGGTGGCTATAATGATATGCCTGATTGTTTTTTTCAATTTTTTATTTTTTTTATTAAATTTGGTACTATTTTACATGGAGTGATCGCTTATCAGCAAGTACGATCTGTCAGTAAAATTGGTCGACTTCCACTATTTACTATGAATGCCACCAAATGTTTGCCAGAAATCTGTCAATAAAAGTGTCAGAGCACTTTACAAATCAATCGATTGATACAAATATTTCGAATGACATTTAAATAAATATTTGCTTTTCTGTGCCTAAGCAAATCAACAGTGAATAAAAGTAATGTGGAATCATGTCATGGGTATTCATGTCATGTATTTTGTTTTGGCCAGTCTGTAAATGTCATTGTATTGTATGGTACAGGTTTGGGGTTTTATATAATGAGGTAATAATGGTAGCATAATTAAAATCAATTTCACCAATCAGTTCAATTTCGCCAAATTCTTGTTATAATTGCTCATTCTTCACATCCTTTATCCCCTTTAGACCTGACTCAGCTCCTGGCAGCCCAGACAGTGTACTAAAACAGAAACTCCTCCCTCTTCGGCCACTCTCCTGTTCCTCCTCCTCTTCAGACCACTCGTCCTTGGAGAAATCCAACCGCAGCGATTGTCCTGACCAGAAACAGCACCAGCTCCCACGTACCCAACCTCCATTGCAGGGTTCAGTACCCGAGAATCACCTCCATCGTTCCTCTACTGTAGAACTCATTCATCGTGGGCCAGATGGCCGCTTCATGCATGAGCCTTATGAAGAGCTTAGCACTTCAGATTTTGCTTCATCCAAGCATGAAAGGGCAAGGCAAAGCTTTTCGCATTCGTCCGAGCGAGCCTGTGATGCCACACTTCGTAAAACACAATCTTTGCGCTCTCACAGGAGTGAAAGGAAGCATCCTCCTTTCGTCCTTTCCGTGGACATGCCTTCTTGTGGGTTGGACATTTCTCCTTCGGGCAGAGCACAAACGTTGCCCCGGTATGGCTGCTACTCTGTGACTCTGGGACAGGAGATCTCAAATCGATCAAGCCTGTCCTCAGAGACCAGCTGCTCAGTTCTTTACCCACCATTGGACAACTGTCAGACGCTAAAGCGTGCCGGGACTCACTCCACGGCAAACACTCTCGTTCTGCAAATGGAGCATGAAAAAGAACAAGGAAACCTGAACCATTGTCTGAGGCTGGCCCAAGAGCGAGAGGAACTGGAGCGAGAGTTGCGTAAATACACTCTGGGTCGGAACTTTGAAAGCAAGACAGGTGGATCACTCCGAGCAGAGAGCAAGAGGGAAATCGAGGATAATGATGAAACTGCCTGGAAAGGTAGCGGAATGGGATTCTTGCATGTTTCCCAGTTGTCCAATAGAGGGCAATGTCTATCCAATAACACTATTAGCCCAAGAGTGAGCGCTTCCTCTTGCATTCCGTGGGAGGCTGGATACATAATGTCTCCCAGTAACCTCGTTCACGCACAGAATTGCCACGAAAGGGCTTTTGAGTGCCTGAACGACTCTCATTTAAACCAAATGTCAAACCACAGAAGGTCTAAAAGTCTAGAGCGAGGGGAGCACCAGAGATCACGTGTTAAAGATCAGCGTCGAAGACGAACCATGACTGAAGGTGCCCCTGTCAATTTTGATAATAAACCTTTAGACCCAACGTTGGAAAGTTCTCATTATAGTGTGGAGAGCAGGCTGAATAATCCTGGAGCCTACGGATGCAGTCAACAACATATTTTCCCAAGAATGAGTCACTTGGGAGAGACACAGCGAGGACGGAAAGCAGAGAAAAGCAGAGGGCAGGTTAGCTGTGCAACTGATTATGTGGAGATGTGTGTGGATGAGCCGGAGGTACAGGCTTCGTCTCCTCTAACAAGGTCCATGCAACAGTCCATGGATTCTCAGAAACGCAGTATATATCAGCTGCAGATGGAGACCGAAAAACATTCGGGGTACAAAACCATTCAGAGAGGCATGAGAAGGGACCTGGGGAGGATGAGCAGTGGGTCAAGCAGAACCCTTCCTTCAAAACATCGACAAAGTCCAGCTTTAAAAAATGGTCTTAATGGGGGTTCTCAGGGTATAATTCACCACAAAAGTGCCCCTAGTTTGGAAGATAATATGTACAGCGAGCATTTCCTGCCCCCTGATGCCTGGATTGACTCGCTAAACATGCAGCAAAATTCCCCTCCTTCAAATGGCGATGAGAACCGAACAATGATGCAAGAAACTAAACCGTGTACACCTCCAGACATTCAGCTTAAAGACTCCCATAATCAGCAGGCCTCTCATACTGCTTCTATTCCTGACCAAGACTGTCAGCGCCACAGTCCGCCTTCCATGCCTCTGGAGAATTCCAGCTGGCCTCCGATGAATTGCTACTCCCCAGAACCCGAGGGAAGTTGCCGGAGCTATGCCAGCCATAGCAGTGGCAGAGGAAGTCTGGATCAGCCTAGCAGCAGGCAGTCTCTGTCTTTTAGCCCACCTTTAAACAGTTCCCTAGAGATCCCTGAGGAGAGCTACAGAGATGAACCTGGCCAGCCCTCGCTGCAGGATTGGTAAGAAATACCTGCTTCCATATGAATTTCTTTGTGCGTTATTCTTTTATTTGATCTATAGTCTAGCGTTTTAGCTCTAGGCTAGGGGGCATTAGAGCAGCTAATTGAAATCGAGTGTGTTAAATAAAAGAAACACAACATACTGCAAGGTGGGGGTTCTCCATTAATGATACTGAATCCCTGCTGATACACCAGGCTAAGAACAGAGTGAAGCTGAAACTCCTTTTCTTTCCAAGTTAATTTACATAAAATTACATGCAAAGGATTAAAAATTCTTTGTCGTTTAATTGCCACAGTTTCTGTTTAAATCGTACCCAATTTTCTTATAATGTAGCAGTTTCCAAGTCACTCTTGCTAGCTGGATCTTTTCTGTCAATATTATTAACAGTGTTTATTAGAGATCTCCATAACTGAGACCGATGTGATTTGCATCTCGATGCATAGACAACTATATGCTACATTAAAGTTACATATAAAGCAGTTACCGATCCATTTCGATTCAACACAGTGCAAAGGAAAAAATACGATGCTATGCAATTCAATATGGTACTGTTAATTTTTATATTTTTGGTTCAGACAGGCAGCAAATCACTATTTACTTAAGTGTCTTTTGACTTCTAACACATGGCCCCTTTCACAAACAGGCTTTTGTATCAAGATATGTATAAAAGCCAGACGTACTTTTGCTTTTTCGGTCTGCAGGAAGATGCAGCTCTACCTCTGCCATGTTAATCTGTATTCTATCTGACTCTCAGGACACGCGTCAGTCTCTGTAGTGTTGTGATGCGTCATATTCACGGAGCAGCAGTGATTCTGAGAGAACACACTCGAGAAACGTTTATATCGTTCTGTTCTTATGCTATTATCTCCAGATCTTAAAGTTGTACTACATCATTTC
The DNA here is from genome assembly GCA_014706435.1 of Silurus glanis. NCBI lineage: Eukaryota > Metazoa > Chordata > Actinopteri > Siluriformes > Siluridae > Silurus > Silurus glanis. The sequence goes on from JAAIIK010000074.1 coordinate 2,712,121, forward strand.
TAACCTTAAATTTCACTCCCGACATTATCTTTTACCGATGCTTTTTAAAAACGATGAATCGCGATTATAAATGCCAACATGTATCCGACGCACATTTTTGATTTAATCTGATCCTGGTCTTGGAAACCCCCTTTTCCTGCACCATTGAATGTTTTCAGTGAAGCTCTATGTAACACAACCAAGGGGTCCGTGACTGTGATTTTATTTACAGTGGTGGAAATCAGAACCCAGCAGTTTATTATTTATTAGCCACTTTGACTGGACACATAAATTTTTTTGCAGGTTTAATCAGGAACTCAATAACCCAAAAGCCTATAAATAACCTCAACTTCGAGGAGGAGGCGGGGTGTGGGTGTAGAACCATCCCTGATTGGCTAGCGTCAGTCTATTAACCATTGGGAAAGAAGAAAACTTTCCCACCCAGATAGCAGAATGAGTGTCTTAAATTGTGACAAGAACAATTCCTGCTCTTCACAGAAATATTTTGATGTTTTACATGGTCTTTTATAGGTTTGCCTTCATGATGTGTTCTGAAATAATAATAAAACAAAACACTATCTTTAAACCTCTAGCTCAAGGAGGGATTCTGTTGATGAGAACTATGAGTGGGACTCAAACTACATCTCCATGAACTCTAATGACCTCAAAACGTCAATCAGCTCGGTAAACCTGCAGGGGGAGATCCTGAGCAAAGGAAGTCAGAGGAGCGCTATGAACGACAGCAGGCAGTCCTCGAAGCAGGAAAAGAGAGGTAGGGGGAAATCTGTTGAATCGGAGACACTTGAAATGTTCTCCTGAGCCTTCTTAACAGTTGAAGAGTGGATGATATACTACTACGAGCACATTGATAGCTCATTACACAACATCTTGAACCAATCAGACGTGAGCAATGTACCTGATTTATTTATTTCTGCAGGTCTGTATCGCTTGGTAAGCATTCTGGCCCCCAGCTGTGAAGAATCTCTCCTGGAGCTGGAAATTCAGCACGGCTCCATGTGCTATCCTGACACAGTCCCTATTCCTGATGCGGATGCTGTGCTTTTCTGAGACATATTGGTAATTAACATACACAAAATACATGTTCTACATTTACAGTTATATTCCTGGCATATGGCAGACGTCCTTATCCAGAGTGACGGATAAATTACATGAACTGATCCATAAAGCTGCATCGTGAAAATGTCCATTGTATAAAACCCATACGAATGGAATTGAATTGCGCTGAATTTCAATTGAATTAATTAAAAAAACGTAAACAGTATTAGCTTATCCTCTATATACACTTTATAGGGACAAAAGTATTGGGACACCTGATTTTTCCACTCTCATGTGGTTCTTTCCCAAATGGTTACCAAAAATTTGGATTCATGGATTCGTACAATTGTATCGGACGTCCTCGGATCTGCTTGAACTAGGAGACCCAAACCTGATCCAGCATGCCCTAGTGCACAAATACAGAACAATGAAGATCTGCTTTGCATGACTAAAACCCTTGTGGCTAAACATGCACAAATCTCCACAAAATCTAGTTAAACATCCTCCATGAAGAGTGGAGCGCATATCAATTAGCCAGGTGTCCACAAACGTTTGAGTAAGCTCTCATTAATAGGGATGTAATGTAAAAAAGGAACGTTGTAACAGAGTGTCTGGTGGTTTGGGTGACTGTATAAAGCTAGGATAGTCAGCTTGCTTTGCTAATCTAAACTGAAAATATAGCTAGCATAAAGCTGTAGGCTGTAGATTTCCATTTAGTCTCGGATCAGAAGTTGAAAAACCAAGTGAGAGACTCGTCGCTTGCTAGTCTGAATGTACGTGTGTGTATGCGTGTATGCAAATAATAAATAAGAAATGTCATATTCAGTAATATTGCATTAGTCACATGATTAAGCTGAATAATAAACTACGTATCTGACAGTCTCGCGAAGGAATAGCTCTATTAAATATTTTAATAGCGCAACATTCAATATTTCCCCAAGCAAAACCCGATGCATAATTGATACCGGTATCAAATCAACACGCTTCAGTGTTTTTCTTTCTGTGTAAAACAGGATCCTCTGAACCAAGCAGCCCGGACCAGTGAGCAATGCATCTCATCTTCGAAACACCAACAGACTCGATGGGAAATCAACAAATCGAAACAGGACCCCCAGATTTTTTTATTTTCAAAGCAGTGTTCAAAACAATTCCTAAACATCTTTTCACCTACGACGGCTACGACTTTCCTGCCGCAAATAAGCTGCGTACTGTACGAATGGCAGCCTGATATGAACATGTCTGGTTTTTATGGCATTCGGATAATTTCAGGATAAATTTCACCTTGGAATTAAAGAAGGCCGAATCCGATTGGTTGAATTCGCCAGACTCGAAGGATGAAGGAACTGAATTTCTGGATTTATCACTCGGACGAGATTACAGCCAGGAAGAAAACAGACTCGAGATAATCTGCACTGCTCAATCAGCCCTGTCGTTCCCACTTCCTGTATCTGCGAAAAGAAAAAAGATTCCAATGATAGAACAGGACTACAATGGAGAAGATTTGTCAAAATCGGGTGTTTTTGAGCGTTCGAGATGCAGTTCGGAGCGAACTTTGTGCACGGCGTTGAGCCGTGGACGTCGATATCGATCTGTGCTCGGAGACTGAGTGCTGGGATTAAAGCCCTGGTCAGTTTGTGTGGAAAAAGCTTTCTTCGCGCTCCGAGGCTGTAAGCGTGTGATCGGTTATATGAGGTGAAAATGGCTTGAAAAATTTCACTTCTTTAAAAACAAAACAAACCTATATATAAATACATATATGAAGGATTACGGTTTCCACCAAACTCAGACTGAACTTCTTCCTCCATGTTTTTACTCGACGTGAATATATTCGCTTTATTTTTCTAATCGTAGAGAAGTTGATTTATTTGGTAATTGTGTTTGTATAAGGTTCATGTATGACTCTAAGCGATAATGATCACATTCACAATGTACGTAATATGGACAAAAATCCATAAACAAAGAAACGTCACATTTTCATCTATATATACAGTCCTCAAACTGTAGCACTGAACGTGAACAAGCATGAGGTTTTTATGGGTTGGAAGTGTGTGGAAGATCTGCTGCTATACAGCTCCAAATCTATTGAAGGTATGATTGTAAACGCCAGGCTTCTTCACCCCACCTACATCACTACCTGACGTTACTAAATGACTGAATCCCCATAAGCACACTCCAAAAATCTGCTGAAACATCTTCCCAGAAGAGTTTGGTGAAACGGGGGATTAAATATGGAATGGGATGCTCTGGTGTCCACAACATTATATTTGCTGCAATTTGAAAAAACACGTCACTTATTCCATTCACACACCAGTTTTATTAACGAATACTGGCTGATGTGCTGCAGTGGCTACGCTGCGTTATTGGATTTCGAAATTTTTGCTCGATGCTGCTCTTCTGATGCGGCTTCTTTTCGACCCTCGCATTTTTATGACGTTTTGTAGGTGGGGCTGAGCATAAATGTGCCTTGACGACGATTCCATAATTGACATATGATTTGTTGTATCAAGAAACACACACGAGTCTAATCTGAACACTTCATTCCAGCATTGAGATTGGATTTACGCAAAAAACAAAGAGCGATAAACGCGGTGAACTGAGCGACGGAAAAGAAGTTAATGTGAAAAGCACAGTTTGCCAGACATCATTCCTTTATAAAGACCCAGGATGTGGAACAGTGCATTAAATGTAAGCTTAGTTTC
>JAAIIK010000074.1:2720047-2741618 GCA_014706435.1 Silurus glanis
ACACACACACACACACACACACACACACACACACACACACACACACAGCACTATAATCCACTAAGACTTGTACGCATATACACTCACACTCAACCGCACAAATTAACATGTGCTGTACTAAGTATTTTTATTTGGTTTGGAGGAACATGTGTCTTAGATGATCAGTGACAGTTGGGTTGAAGGGCTAGTGGGCATCGTGAGCGCCATTTTCATTTTATTATAAATGAAAGAGCGACTCAGGGCCAAAAAACGACTGAGAAAATGTGCAAATGATATTTAATACTTCATTAGCAGGCTAAATGAACAGAAAATACACCGAGTAGTAAAAGGAGTGCTACAGGAGCAAAAATAAAGTCATGAGAAGGAAGGAAAATGGCTCGAGTGAGTAAATGTGTAGTGTGATGGAAAAACAAAGACTATTTTTATTCAAACTCAAACAGTATCTAAAGAAGTATGCTAGCAGGGTAACTATCTTAGCCACTAGCTTGCTCGGTTTGTTAACTAGCTACCTAGTGCTAATTCATGCATGATACATACTGTACACTATACGGGCAAAACCCAGCTTCATAAAGATCTGCTTTACATACGTTGGAGTGGATGATCTCCTGCTATACCCTTTGGGATGAATGTGACTGCATCCCAGGTTTCCTCACCTCACCTAGATCAGTACCTGGCTTTACTAACACCCATGTGGCTGAATGATTCTCCACAAATCTCCTCAAGCACACTCCAAAATCTAGTGGAACATCTTAACTGAAGAGTGGAGGGAATTATAAGAGCAAATTGGGACTAAATGTGGAATACGAGCCTCAAAAAGCACTGTACTTATGACCAGGTGTCTGCAAACCTTTGACAATATAGTGTATTTTATATTCTTACAGTTATTAGCATATTGGATTGGTTACTTGACTTTATATAAATCGCAATGTGCCGTCCAGGTAGAAAGTTCAGGAATTAAACGCTCTACAAGCTGTCCAAATCCCCCTCCCCTAGTCTGCAGTCAGAACAGCATGCCTGATCCGGGATCGTTTTTGGACGCCCCTGAAGCCAGAGTTTGAACACAGTGAGGAAAATTCTCTGAGATGCTGCTGTAAACATTGCATCCACCATCCATCATTAAGTTATAAGGAGCTTCTGTGCTCTGCTCTGCTGTGCTGTCAGTTTCAGAATCAAAGGCTTTACCACAGAGTGTGTTTTATGGCTGCTGTAAATTTGGAGCCTATTACGGGGATGTTGGAGGCGAGGCAGGAATATGTTTGTGGATGAGACTCCTGACTATCACAATGCACCAGGAGAACTCACATCAGCATTCTGGTTCACACCGAGGCCATTTTCTTCTGGCTAATTCAACTACTGCAATGTGTTTGGGAGTAAAGAGCATGAGAAACTCTTGCAGAAACGCTCACATGGCAAAGAAACAGTGGGAGAATGTTGGTGGGAGAAAATGTGATCAGGAAGCTAATGGTAGAAAAGAAGCAAAGAGAAATAGGAAAAATGGGTCAAGCATTGAACCTTGAGGGATACCCCTGAAAAGCTGTTGGAGGAGAGGTTCATGTTACTTGGTATATATGAGCAGATCAAGAATGGATTTCCATTATGGAACATCTTGATAAAAGCTATGGGGGTTATATCGTAGATTTTCGGTTCTATTAAGAATGGAATACGGAAAAACAAATGTATGTAGCTTATATCCCTGTTCTGATGTATCTGCTGAACCTCCTCAAATTGTGGAAAAAGATCTGTGATGGATTGCACACATAAAACCTGATTCAGCCCGAGACATCAGCAGATGTCAGGAAAGCAAACATGAAAAAAAAAAGAATGCGGAAATGATCACCATATATGGATTTATAAAAAAGTGGTCTAGACTGCGGGTCGGCAACCTGCGCCGCTTCAACCCCCTGCTGTGGCTCCCTGCAGCCTTGACATAATGACATAAAAATAAAAAAAATATATATTTGTTTGGAATTAATTTTTTGTTGCACAGTGGACAGTGTTTCAAATGGAACAATCCTTAAAATGTAAATATTTTGTCAAACAAGATATACGTCACACAATCACCTTCAAAATAGTCCTCTTGCCTCTGGATTTGTTCTGCAAGTCTTCTTTGATTTGCGCCGGATCTCCGCACTGGTGTCCAAACGACGACTGTTGAGCTGGACCTCCATCTTCAGGAAGAGGGCGAAGTCTGCAGGAGCCAAATTTGGCGAGTAGGGTGGGTGCGGAAGTGATCATCATGCACGAGTTGCTGAATGGTTTCGACATTTTCAGGAGTTGAGCTCGTCGAAGGTCTTCCTGATTTCTCGTCGTTTTCCGGTGGGGTTCTTCCGCTCTTGGTGTGCACGTGTCGCTCGAAACACCTCGAACGTCTCGTTGCAGCGTCGCCGTATGTCGAACGTACGTCATGTTAGACTTCTCTGTGGCAGATTTGCCGGTTTTCACGCAGAATTTCACGTTTGCTTGCTGTTCGCAATGAAATCACAGACGTGGTAATGCACACGGTCAGAATAGCACCAGTTACACCATTAGTCTCGAAACTTGATGCCATTTTGCAAAGTACAGCATGTAAAGCTGGGAGAGAGGTGAAAGTGTACTGGGTTTCAGGAAAACTGTTTATTTTTTTTTCTTTTTACTTTTTTCTCTCATCTTTTGTTTCTCTTGCCAGGAATTGAAATATTATATATTTATTTTCAATTTCTCCAAATAAAGCAACAAGAAAAGTCCACTGACCTTTAATACAGTCCCTAATGATCTCTCTCTCTCTCTCTCTCTCTCTCTCTCTCTCTCTCTCTCTCTCTCTCTCTCTCTCTCTCTCTCTCTCTCTCTCTCTCTTTCTCTTTCTTTCTCTCTCTCTCTCTCTCTCTCTCTCTCTCTCTCTCTCCCCTTCTCTCTCTCTCTCTCTCTCTCTATCTGAAAGAGTTGACTAGAGCTTTTGCTCCAGGAAATCCTTATAAAAATGCATCCTTGTGTAAAAAACAAGCTTTAAAGATCATTAATGTCTTCTAGAACAACACGGGTGTGAGATACAGCACACTGTAGCCAAGGTCCAAAAGTTCAAATTGTTTATCACAAAGAAAAAACAAGGTTAAAAGAGAAGATCATTTCATCATCGTGTCTAGAACATGATTGCTGTGTTTCTCTTTTCGCTGTGAAACTTGAGAAGATCGGCTCAGATTCTTTTGGGTACTGGCTACGAAGTCCATATTTGTAGATTTCTGATTCTGGATGAGGGAGCATTCCGCTCACATTTCTTCTCTGATGTATCTATCAGTCTAATTGCTTGTCTTTTTGGTGGCCTTTAAACCTCCAGGAACCAGATTTGAAGCCAGGTGCTATCTGCTGGTGAGATCTGTGACAGAAATACAATGTTAGAGCAGGGATGGGTTAAGAAAGTAAGATAGTAGGAGAACGCTGATGAACGTTAGATGCACCGTGGACCTTCTGGTAGAGAACCTTTACTTTTGCTCATGGACCATGAGAGCTTTAAATTATAAGGTAAAAAAAATAATGTTGAATTTGTTAAAAAAAGTGCTTTTAATATTGGTTTCTTTTTTGAAAAATGGTTGGCTGACATTTACAATACAACACAGGTCTAATTTTTTAGGTCAATCATAGTGTTTTCTTCATTTTTTACTTTTCTGATTCCACAGTCTCAAAGCCAGCCGAAGCGTTCTGATCAGCGGAGAAGAAAAAAGGAAATTGGAAACCCCAAGAGCAGTGAATACAAAAAAAGCCTAATCTTTTCTCCTCTATAACGAAGACTGAAAGACAAAAGAACTAGCGCATGAAATAAAAAAAAAGGTGAAAGAGAGGATTGCTTACTGAAATAATGAACCAAAAGGTCACGTCCAATCAGTTTGACTTTATAAAGTCATTTCATCACGTTCAGGATTTTTCTCCATTGTGGAGATGTTCGAGCTGAGAGGAAAAATTGTGCTGAAGCTTGTAATGGAAATGTGTTCTGCTAGTGTTTATCAGACGTCTCGCGATGCCGGTGTTGATCCTGAATCAGCGCGCTTGTATTTATCACCGTATGCTAATCGATATCTGCTAGCATGTGTGCGAGAGCGCTGGGAGGCAGAAATAACGATGCAGGAGATGCTACGCCGGACGCATACTAATGCCTCCGAGGTCGCTTCGGCTCCGAAAGGAGAGCGCCCAAAGAGTGAAGGAGAAAGAACATAGGAAGATAATATTGTTTTTAGAACTAGAAACTAAGGGATAAGAAATTTCTGCTTGGTAGAATCCATTGGGGTGTAATCACAGCTCCAGAACGTGCTCTAGAGATGACTGGTGCACAGATTTCAACCTAGTGTCTGGCTTGTCTTTGCATATCTGCATATTATTGCTGGATATCAGTCACAGAACTCGCAGTGCATGGCTCATTAAAAGGAATAAAAATAGTAACAATCTGCCACAGCGGTCCTCCGAATCCCAGAAACGCCGATCTTTCGAATTCATCATTTAGACCAACTGCTGATTTCTTGGAATTCGCATACAGCCAAGTCATCATTTCAGGGAGAAAAAAAAAAAAAACAATCTAAAGGATGTTATTAAGGTGTTGAAGCACCACAAGCCACCAGACCAGTACTGCAAGATCTCCCACCAGCTGGTGTTTTGATTATGATGATAATGATAATGATGATGATGATGATGATGGTGGACTAAAACATTGTCTAACATGTCTCTCAGGTGGCCATGGCAATGGGGGTGGAACCATCTGGAAAGAGTCCACGTCTATAAGAAAATGCTGAGAACACGTCTTCTCTGTACACACCGTGTGGACACCTGAGAAGATGGTGCTTTTTTGAACATCCCAGTCCACATTTATTCCCCATATGTAACCTCCACTCTTTTCTAAAGATGTTCCACTGGATTTTTGGAGTGTCCTTGTGGAGATTAATTCAGTCACAAGAGGGTTAGTAAAGCCAGGTTCTGATGTAGGTAAGGTGAGGAGGCCTGGGGTGCAGTCAGTTGAGATCAGAGCTCTATAGCATGCAACTAAAGATATTCCACCCCAATCAATGTAAAGTAGATCTTCATGGAGCTATGCTTTGTGCACAGGTGCATTGTCATGCTGGAACAGGTTTGGGTCTCCTAGTTCAGGTTAAGGAAAAATATAATCCACCAACATCCAAAGGCATCATATAATGTACACTTGTGTGCCTCCAACTTTGTGCTACCAGTTCGGAGAAGAAACACAGCTGAGTTCCTGATATGGTGTTCCAGTTCCACTCAAAATCAACCTGTTCCTCAGAAATAATGAATGCTTACATTCATTATTTGTAGCCTAGGTCAATTTTTGTAGATCTTTGATTCTGGACAACTGAGATACAGTCTGGTCTCGTTCCTGTTCTGATGTATCTACTGACCATGCTCTGTCAAATTATTTGTCCTTGTGACCCGCAGGAACCAGATCCTTTTGTGGTGAAGGTTTTTTTTTCTTTTGCTCATGAACATTAAAAGATGCAACATTCTTTATGAGATGTAAAAACTGTTTTTTTTGTGACAAAGAACACGTCGTGTTGTTGTTTACGAAAGCGCGGTGCGCGGACGCTGAATAGCTACATAGTGAATTGTTTGTTATTTAGTTTTATACTGAATTATGGTAATTTATTCATAAAAATATAATGATTAATTATAAAATGAAGTAAAAGTATTTCTAAAATACTGTACAGCGTGTATCATACATTTACATGAGACGAAGAACGCGTAGCGTTATGTACGAAATCACGGTGAAAGCTGGAGGGAAACGGCACCTCTGGAGAACATGTCGTTACACCGTGTGTTCAGTAAAGTGCTCACGGCCGAAACACTGACCTGAGCTGGACTCGAGCCGTGTCTCAGCCTTCCAATTAGACCGCGGTTTCACAGCGAGAACAGAAACACAGCGGTGGACTCGAGTCACGCTCGTTTTGGAAACGATGATGAAATAATTCTGTCTTTCGTCTGTGTGTGATAAACAATGCTTTCATTTGAAGCTTGGGTACAGCCTGCTGTATCACACAACCCGGTTGTTCGATTTGACAGTAATGATCCACTAGGTTTCTAAACAGGGATGGAATTCTGTCACAGATTCTTGATGCTAAATAGTTATCATTGTAAGGTTTCAAGCATCAAATTGTTCCTTGCTAGTAAATGATTTGTGGGTCAGTGGACCTGTGTTATGTTGTCAGAAGCCAGAATTAGATATAATAAAAGTGGGAAGTAGTAACTTAGTGGTTCAGATGTTGGACTTCTGGAAAAGGGTGAGTTCAAATCCCAGTACTGCCACTGCTGGACCCTCAAGCCGTTCACCCTCACCCACTCAGTTGTATAAATAATTATACATTGCTCTGGATAAGGGTTTCTGCCAAATGCCATTAATGCAAATAAAATATAAATGTCCGTGTGAAAATGATGAAAGTGACGATTCTTTTGCTGCTTTGTCACTCCGAAAATAAAATAATAGAACCAGAGAAAAACTGAAACCCACGCTCGTCTCTGATAATATACCTGCATTTCATTAATCTCAGTATTCCATTTTCGATACAACCAAAAATCAACAAATCTACAGCTTCCTTAGCTGTTACTAAGATGTTGGAAATCCAAAGAGACATAAATCCTGATTTGCTCAAGTTTTACCAGCGAGAAGAGAAACACCATGATGGACTCGAGACGCAATTATGAAATAATCACACCAGATTTTTCTTCTGCCTTTGTCCCTCATGTCACTTTAAATCAGTATTTGAAAATCAGCCAATGCACTGTTACCTTTTCACACGTTTTATGAACTATATGGCACTATAAGCATTTTTCATGCTCCTGGTGGGAAAGGGAAGAGTCAGATTGCTCTCCACAACATATTAGAGGTCATGTCACCATATATATCATTTACACATCCATACAGAGTACATGCAGTGAAATGCTTTAGAAAGCACCCAGACTGGGACTGGAACCCATAGCATCATGACTAGCAGGGTACAAGCCTTAAACCGCTGAGCCGCTACTGCTGACAATTATTATGATGATCCATCACAGTATAATTATTCATTGAGCATTTCTGCCTTTTTTTCATGTTTGTTTTCTTGACTTCTGTTGTTCCTCTGCATCTGGTTTCAAATCTGGTCCCAAAGGTTCCTGGATGTACACTTGTATGGCCCCTATAACTATTTCCAGAACATTTCATGGTTGAAAAAGAAACACACTTTAGACAAACTTGATCTGCTTATTGCAAGTAACATGAATTATGACCCAGAGAACTTTTGGTTTCTCTCACTGCTTTTTGCCATTAATTCTGCTCATGTTCTTGTTCATGAAAATTCATGTTCTTGAATTTTATCGTTCATCAGATCAGAGTCGCTTGATATTTTGAAAGAAAACGTAGAGGATGTGTGGATCTGTCAGGATTGAAAGGTAAAAATATCATTAAAATTTTTAATTAACATTTAGAATAGTAACAGTATAGAAGCCTGTTTTCTACACATCAGAAAAAAAAAATGACTAATTGCGACTTTATTTAGCGCAACTCCGATGTTAGACATTTTTTACTGATATTTTTACCTTGCTATCGTGACATGAGATCTTCTTCCACTTATTCTTCCAAAATATCGAGTGACTCTGCAAACAACAAAATGTAAAGCATGAGCCCTGGAAAACAGCAAAGAGAAAAAACTAATTTTACGTGGTCAGAATTCATGTTTCCTGCCATGAGCAGATCAGGATTGAAATCTATTTGGAGTTCCACCCTGAACTATTCTGGTGACAGCTTTAGGACATTCTGTACAACTGAGATGCAAATTTGGGAACATTTTTGGTAACATGCGTAGATGATGTACTCCAATCATCCAGGAATTTTTTGGAACTAGATTTAAAAGCAGACTTGGTTTTAGTGGCAGGTTAAAAACAAATAAAAATGTAAATTTTTTACTTTAATTTGAGATTAGAGCAATACGGGAATAAAGTCGTAATTTTTTTAAGAAAAAAAAAAAAAAAAACTTTGAGAATAAAGATGAAATGATAAAGTCGTAGCAATAGGAGATTAAAGTGGTTATATTGTGAGAAAAATCACAGAATTACGCTGTTTTGCATAAAATGGAGTTGGTTGATTAATAAGGAATAATAAGCAATAAGGAAATTCTTCGTTTTTTGGCAGCAGCGAGTTATAATCAGTAAACAGACACTGCAGGAAACTTAATTAATTTTGAAGAAATGTTTTATTTAATTTTTTTTAAACCTAGGACTTAAATTTTGTCCTATTATGGGGTACTGAGTGTAGATTAATGAGGGAAAAAAATTTATTAGAGCAAATGTAGTATCAGGCTGCAACATCACAACATTGGGGTCTGAACGTTCCCGAAAAAGTACAATGTTAGATTGAATCAGAGATCGATTTAAACCATGTAGAGAGCAAAATATCTCCTAATAGTTCTTGAGGAAAAACATTTTGCTTCTCCACAATCGTGCGACGTGATCTCTGATAGCCTGGTGAAGGCCGATCTTCTCTATAAGCGTTTCAGAACGAGATTCCAAAGCCGTTAAAACCAAGAAGCTGCAGACGTAATGTCTGGCACCGACCTAATGATCTACAGCCTGATGTGTTAAAAACCTCGCGTTTTTTCCGTAGCTCAGTAACGATTTGATATTTTTTTGTATTTCACTGAAAATAGAGATTAAATCATTGATTCTCAACGAATTCTGATAAAAAAAATCTTTTTTACTTTTATCTTTTTTTTACAATTTTAACGAATCCTAAACTTAAAAACAATTGTTATTTATGATAAAAAAAAAACATTTAATGACTGAAAATGTGGGATTTCCGTCAAGCCGAGTGCACCAGCAGCACATAAAGAATCTTAATATCATGAACAGCAGCTACGCTAATTCCTATTCACTGCTTCTCTTTCTCTACCCATCCTAAGGCATCCTGAGGTCGCCTAGCTCCGGTTGTGTCCCACCTCATGAAGGTTTTAGACATTCGAAGAGTTCCGAACATCCCGGATGTTCCATCTACAGATGTACCAGCGTCGTTTGGATCCCACCTCATGTGGAGTTGTGGCATGGAGAAGTTGGTGTTGGATCTGTGATGATCTCAGATGTTGATCTATTTTGAGTTGCTCAGTAGCTCCTGGTTCTACAACGTCAACTGACTGTATAAGACTGTAGTAAGGACTTTACTCACAATTACACACTCCAGTGCTCATGTTAGTTCTCACTCTGCAGTGTTCTGTATTTGTTTAAAGACTATAATCACACTCTTGATGTCACCCAAATGAGGATGGGTTCCCCTTTTGAGTCTGGTTCCTCTCAAGGTTTCTTCCTCATTCATCTAAAGGAGTTTTTCTTTGTATACATTTTTTTTTTACCTTCTGTAAAGATGCGTTTAGACAATGCCCATTGTGAAAAGCGCTATAGAAATATACTTGAACTTGAAGGGAAGAAATGATTTCTTCCTCAGTAGGACCATGACACATGACACTTCCTGGACCTTGTGCTTTGTCTCATGGCTCATTTGGCAGAACATGATTTTAAAACACAAGGTAATAGTTTGGAAACATTTCAGAGAACACGTCAGGAACAAAAGGGCAGGACTGAGCATCTTCTCAGTGTCGCCGCCGTCGTTGTCATCGTTGTCAAGTTAATGAGAAATATTTGGAACGATGTCGCACCGAGCCTGAAACGATCACCCGTGTTGTTTTGCTCTTTTCGAGGAGACTTGTGGACACTTCTGCACGTAATTAGCTCTTGTGTGTGGCAGAAACACCTGATGTATATGTGCAAGTGCAGCTTTGGAATGTAAAAAGATTTGATTTTTTTTATTTTATTTCCTCACTTTGTAAGATACATCTTATAGTACTTCAACAACGTTCCAGTGCTCAAAGGTATACTTTACATGGGTTGGAAGATGTGGAAGATCTTCTGCTAAGAGCTCCAACCCTATTGAACTGATAAAAGTGAAAACTGTCTGCACCCCAGGCCTCCTCACCTTCTCACCTACAACAGTACACTTTACTAACACCCTTGTGCCTCAATGAATTTCCACAAATCTCGTGAAACATCTTTTTAGTAGAATGGAAACGGAGACTGAATGCGGAATGAGATGTCCAAAAAGAATCTGGATGAAATTCTCCATTCACTTGAACCCTGAAAAAGAACAGAGTAAAAGTGAGGGAAGCTAATATAGATGCTGGACCAACCGTTACAAGCCTGAACGAGAGAGAACGAGAGTAAGAGAAAGAGAGAGAGAGGGGGGGGGGGGGGGGTATAGAGTTCTGTCTCTCACAATGAGTGGCCGAGTCTGGCAGCTAGATGGATTAAGTGGAGCGAGAAGTTTAATGACGTGCAGCCTCGAAAACCTTTATAAGAGACAATATTTAGATGTCACTCATTAAACCAACAGAGCAGAACGACAGAGTCAGCTAGAGAGAGGCTGAAGATTGATTTCATTCAGGAGAACATTAGTGGATGATTAATGGACGGGGACAGCGGGGCGTAAACAGGACGGAACAGGCCTCTAGGACCAGCTTCTAGGAATGAACAGTAGACACACAGTGCGCATATTATATACTATATATAGTGATGTAGGTGAGAAGGTGAGAAGGTCTGGGGTGCTCTCAGTGTTCACATTCATCTCAAAGGTGTTCAACAATGTTGGAGCTCTACAGCAGGAAATCTTTTACAACTTCCAACCCATGTAAAGCAGATCTTCATGGAGTCTGCTTTGTGCACAGGGGCATCGCCATGCTGGAACACGTTTGGGTCTGCAAGTTCGAGTGAAGAGAAAATTTCATGCCACTGTTTCCAAAGACGTCCGAACCAATTGTGCACCAACTTTGTGCTAACATTTTGCACAATGAGCTTTCAGTGTAGGACCTTTTATAAGAATGGTGATATTGCGAGTGCTGAAAGGGAATTGAAAAAAATGGAGTTAAATAAGAAGTCCTTCATTTCTTCAAATCGACCCACCCATGTTGTCATTTCATGAGCGGACGGGACATAATCATGACGTCCTAACTGGGAATGGCCGAAATTCCCTTTGTGCAGCACTCACACTATCACCATTCCTATAAAAGGCTTTTACACCGAACACTCGTTGTGCACCGCTCCATTATAACTAATACGGAGGAATAAGAAACGAGCTCGCACTGGTTCTGAGCAACACACAAATACACTCATACAGTTCTTAAAAAAGTAATAATGCCTTAGTGACATTTCTGACTTCCCTCCACTTCTCCTTCTCTCTCGGCAGGAGAAAGGAATGAAATTCCATCCTGTAGTTTATGTGAATATTCATGCGTTGATGTATTAAAATGCACCAGAGCTCCTGCTCCACTGGGGGCGAAAACAATAATGAGTGCAAAATTCATTTACCTGTGAATTTATTTTTTTATTTTTACATTTATTTATTTATTTATTTATTTATTTATTTATTTATTTATTTTTTTCATGCACTCACATCCCTGAGCAAAGTTTTACACTTGGTCAGTAATGAAATAAGTAGAAAAGATATCCGCTGATACTCTCCTGAGTTTTACCTTCCCCTCTTATGATAGACCCGGAAGTTCATCTCTCTCTCTCTCTCTCTCTCTCTCTCTCTCTCTCTCTCTCTCTCTGTTTCTTTCTCTCGCTTTTTTATGCCTCTGAAATGAAGATTGCACACTTATATGGAATTCCCTCGGAGCTTCGTACCCGTATATCCGATATAACACTCTTTCATCGAATGTCACCTCAGTCTCCAGGGTCTAACGATCAGCCTTGAGGACATTTATATTCGCTGATCGAGGTTTTTGAGACGTTTGAGGCACACTTTTCAAAGAAACAAAGCTGTGGAGCTGCTGTACCTTGTGTTTTAATGGCGGTCACAATCCACAGATTCTGTAATTACAACGAACTAACGCCGAGAGTTCAGTAGTTTTGCTCGAGTTCAGTATGAGGTTTTGAAGAACGGAGTCCTGTAGTTTTTGAAAAGTTTTGAACAACAAAATAACGATACTGTAGCTTTCGGTCTCTATGAACAGCAGTACAGTAAAACTGCACAATCCTGTATGATTACGTGCACAAACAAACAAACTTCAATACATGAATAAATGAAATAAATTGATTAATTACATTTTACGCTTTAAACATTTTATTCACTTTACCAATTTTTGTTCGACACCAAATGTTACAAGCTTTAAAAAACAGTTAAGAGCACATTATTTAGATTTATTCTTTTTTATTCCCACTACTCATATATTTTACATTTTATTAAATATACTTGATTTTTTATTCCATTCTTGTTCATTTTTCCACACCTTTTTTAAATTCCAATTCTTTTCTATTTGAATTGAGTTTTGCTATCAATTTATTGAATTTTATTGTGAAGCCCTTTAAGCTGCAATCTAATGGATAAATGGTGCCAAGTTATGGGATATTCAAAATGTACATACGAATCTTATGATCAGGTTTTCACAAACTTTTGTCTATATATTGTAGAGTTTCTATGAAAAAATATTTTATAGTTTTGGAAAACTGGACAGTGAATAAATGGAAGAAAGTTCTGTGGAGTCCAAATGGGACATTTGTGTCTCTTACAGAAGAACTTGTGAGATGAAGAACAGGAGAGAAGATGTGATCAGACTCCCTCACCCTCACCCTCACACATGGAGGTGAAAGCTTAATGGTTTGGGGTTGTTTTGGTGCAGGGAAGATTCCAGAAAGTGAAAGTGAACCAACACGGCTCCCATCCCATTCCCATTCCATACTTCAACACCATGCAGTTCCGTCTGGACTGCGTCTCTTTGAAACCGACTTCACAACAAGACGATGAGATGAAGCGCACGTCTGAGTTCTGTACGTGTTATTTAGAGAGCAGACAGACGTCTGGAGTGATATCTATCATGGAACCACCTGCCCAGTCACCACACCTAAATCCTACTGAACTGCTCTGGGATGAACCAGAACATCTCCAACTAGTGAAGAACATCTTTGGAGAGTTTTACAAGCAAAATATTTCAGCTGAACGTTTGGAGAAATGAAGTGTCCGGATGCTGAAAATGTGTAAAACTGTTCTTCATACTAATGGAGGAATTTTAAAGTCAAGTCAAAAAGCTTTGATGGTTATTTCACAAATATATAGCTGATGCAGTACACAGAGAAATAAACCAACGACGTTTATCCAGAACCCTGGTGCTACATAAAACAACATAGAGCAACATCGCACAACATAAAGCTACATAACAGAACACGGAGACAAAAAACAGTGCAAAAAAAACAACACAAGACAGCGTGGGACAAATACACAAAACGCGAAATAGCGCCGACCAGTAAACCTGCTGTATAATGTGTTATGAAGTACAATGTGCGAAAGAGAGAACTTTAAACAAGAGTGATCTTGTAAAACGTAAAAACAATGTTGTGCAAAAACAGCGAAAGCAGCAATCGAGAGGCACAAAACAACATGCAAACAGTATAATATGATCTCAGTATCATATGGGTGGTGCTGAAGACGTGGACGTGTATGAATTGAAATGAGTATTGAGTGTGTGTGTGTGTGTGTTTGAGTTCAGGTTGTAACAGTTCAGTAACAATGAAAATAAAAGTGGAACATCTGGACATTTATAGATTTGTTTGGTCAACTAAATCTTCATACTGTTACGTTATTGAGTTTGTTGCATAGAAACAAGAGGAACATAAAACACCATATACGTCTCAAACTTTTGATAGACACTGTAAGTATATTGAAAGAGTTTTTCCTGCCAATAAAAAAAAAGAGTAACGCTACAAAACTTCTACTACATTACGACGAAATAATATATGGAGTGAAAAAAAAGAATGATTTAAACAGGAATGAACTCTCTTGTGAATATAAATGAATCATTTGTTTACGTGACCTCTGTACTATTTAAATAATATTTATCATTTTATTTATAATATATTTATAAAGAGAAAAGTTTCGAAATTGTCTCGGGCCATTTCTTTTTTTTTCTTTTTTTTTTTTTTTTTTGGCGAAATAAAATGCCCTTGAAAGATTCAGTGAATTATTTATTTATTTTTCAATCAAATGTTATCTGTGGAAAGTCCACAAGATTACAAATGCATTAAAACGGTTGTCGTCATGACGACGCGGCTTGTGTTCGACACGTTAAACGAACCCATTAAATTGAAACGCGTATCTCGCGCCGCTCGTCTCCGCAGGTTCCAGGGATCGCAAGAAACACATTAATTACAGATTATCTTCAACCCTGCAGATGATCAGGTACGTGTTCTCCACGAGGCGGTGAGGGTAAACACCTCTGAGGTTCTACAACACTTTATCTTGTTTTCTCAGGATGTTTTCGGAGGACGGAAACACGGCTGCGTCCCTCAGGGGTTAAACGCGGGAAAGAGGCGCAACTTTCAGACAATTAACTTGAATATGAATATAAGTAAAATAAATCATTGTCTGAATGAATCGTGTGTAAAAATCGTTCATTTAAAAAAATAATAATCTGATCAGAATTCAAATCTCGTTAATATCAATGAATCATATAAAAACGAATCAGGTGACAGTTCCCATGTGAAGATCATGTGACTCTTCTCTAACACTTCAGGAGGGAAATTTGGAGCGTAATCACCTCCGAGGTTCTACATCACTTTATCTTGTTTTCTCAGGCGGAGAAATGGAAGGAACACAACCATGAGCACTCGGGTGTTAAACACAGGGAAACAACTTTCCCAGCCTAGAGTTCAGAATGCTAAAGTAGAAACCGAGCAAAAAGATGCCGATTCGAAGATTCCGCTCTATGCTAACTCTATGCTAAATTTCTACATTAACAGTGTTATGCTAGTTTTGTCCCTCCTCCGTTTGTAGTAGTGCTGAAAATCACTCTGGCCGTTGATTCTGTTCACCAGAACAATTTATCCAGATTCCTCAACTGATTTTTTCAGCAACTGTTTCTGGACATATTGCAGAATCCCGAAATCGGGATTAGGCGTCGATCTTCCCTCTTCTGAAAAACAAATCCTGAACTTATATATTACGTTTCTCTGAAGTGAAAAACCTGGGAAAAAATACATTACGTTTTAAATCAGAAAGATTTCTTCTGCTAGGTGCTGCTGAGGTTTAGAGGAATGTATATCATTTCATTTCAGCAGTGGCGAACCATCAGGGCCAGCAATGCCTTTTCTGCTAACCTACACTCTATCAGAATCATCTACTTATATTTTAATATATTAAAATATATATTTGAATATATAATATATATTCAATTATTCCTAATCGTCTATTCTCTTTATTTCATAGCTTTTCAGTACTGTAGGCGCCTATAGTGTAAAATACATAGAAATAAAGCTGTTACTTCAACCAATCTGATTTCAAGTTGGAGTTACTGGGGCCATCTAGCAGGCGTCCAGTCACATCCTTTGATTGGATGGTCAGAGAGCGCTTTAGTCAGAGCTCCGTATCTGGAGCAACCTGCACAAGCTCATAATGCACATAAAATGCACCAAAATGCAGAGAAAACTTGGGGTGATGTGATGAGGTGAATATGGACGCTTCTGCTGGAGATGATGTATGTGGAGGTGCAGTTGTGGCTCCAGTGAAAGGAGACGTGTTAAATTGTGTTCATTGGGTTTCTTGCTTTAGTGACGACATTCAATCTCGCTGTATGAGATCCTGTGTGTGATGCAGCTCTGTTCTACTGCACTTCTCTATTATACTGATGGTTTCTACAGACGTGCCGACAGGATGATGCTATTAAGAGGTTCCAATGAAGATTCTTTATACGATTAGTGATTTCTCTGATTTCTGAACACATTTCTATTCAATACATGCGTCTCTGATCTAAGTCATGACCCTCACTGCTCCCTGACACAACGACCCTCAGGCGTCTTTTCACAGATTAAAAAAATGATGTGAATTGTAATCGATCACATCCTAATAGAAATGTATTTAAGCCTGACAGCGTATTTAGATATTAATGAAAATTCATAAATAAATCTCAAATATGAGTCGACTTAGAAATAGAAATACAGAGCGACTAATCGCTCGTGCTCATTAAACACTCGTTCTTCGGGTGAGGGCCGTTTTACATCTGATGTTTCTGGTCTCATTCGGAGCAAACATTTCTGAAGAGTTTTTTTATCATTATCTCATATCACTGAGCAGCAGCTTCTTTAATGAGAGAGAAAGAGAGAGGGAAAAAGAAAGAGAGAGAGAGAGAGAGAGAGAGAGAGAGAGAGAGAGAGAGAGAGAACCGAAAGCGGTCGCAAATTTTTGTGTGTGAATAACATTTTTAAAGACCGCAGTGCTTTAATAGTCCACCGGGGGTGGTTTCTGATTGGTCAGAAGCTGTTGATTAGTTTTCTTTGCAAATCACAGATTTAGACAGATTGTAAAAAAAAATTAATGGAAATTGTTTTAAAGCAGCTGTACAGAAATAAATTCAACAGGAAAGATATTAATTTGATTTCATTTATTTATTTATTTATTTATTATTATTATCTTTTTTTTTTTTTTTCAGGACCATAAAATGCATTCTGTTTTTTTTTTCAGTATTTATTTATTTATTGATTTATCTATTTAAAATTACATTTTCTGTGTTTTTAAAAACGTATTTATTTAGTAATTAACGTTTTTTTTATTTCATGTTTTTTTTTTATATGATTATATTCTGAACACTTTGTAAAACATTATATAACTATTACATTAGAGTTTTTTTTTTATTATTTTTGATGAGGAATATACACACTTAAAAACAAACTAAAAGAGTAATTTATATATAAGAGTAATATATATATATATATATAAATAAAACATTGGGACGTCTTTGGAAGCGGGAGCATGAAATTTTCCCTTCACTTAAAGTAGGAGACCAAAAACCTGTTCCAGCGTCACGCTCCATGAAGATTTACATGAGTTGGACGATGTGAAAGATCTCCTGCTAGAAAATTCCAACCCTATTGAACACATTTGGGATAAATGTGAACGCTGACTGCACCCCAGGTCTCCTCACCTTCTCACCTCCATCACATCCTGACTTTACTAACACCCTTGTGGCTGAAAGAGTACAAATCTCCACAAAATCTAGTGGAACATCTTTCCAGAAGAGTGGAGGTTAATATAACAGTGAATGGCGACTGGATGTGAGACGTTCAAAAAGAAGCACATACCAATCTTATGTGCAGGTGTCCACAAAGCCATATTGTGTATTTTGTCATCTTGTGGCTACAGTAGGGTTTCTATACTACAGTCGTAGTTTTTTTTGTGTGTAAGCTTTTTCCCATGTGCTTGCGTTTGTAAATATTAACTGATTAATCGAAATGTAGTCGTTTTTATTTCGACATGAGAAAATTCAACTTGAGTTGAACATAAAATAAGATCAATAAAATCAATAAAAGAACATACATTTCTACCAGTATCTCAGTGTTTCTGGTCAGTTGTTGGAAATGTAATCTCCCAGCGCTTGTATCACTGTCAGCTCATCGAACAGCTTTCTGCTTTGTCTGCGTTCTGAATCGCTCACGTGGCCTTTCTGCATTAAAGCGTCCACCAAATGAATAAACGCAGAATAATTATTGGACGTGTTTAACAGTCTGGAAGGTGCTGAGCTGGTCACCGGAAAATTGAATTCATGTGAAACAGGACAAAAAAAAACACGCCGGCAAAGACCTGAAATAAAGATCCATCACAAGTCTTTAGTGTTCAAGCAGCTGAACAGAGCTCAGGATGTAATGGTGGTGTCGTGAAGATATCCAGATCTTCTGTAAATGACCCGGGAAGGTTTAATAAGGAGCAGCGGTGAACGGATCTGTGAACGTCTTTCTATTTTAATATTTTAAGACATTTAAAAATATTCCAAACTACAACATGCTGTATTATTTTTGGTGCTTTATAACACAATGAATGTAACACATTACTCTTTTTCATTTATTTATCATCAGTAAACGTTTTATTATCATTTATAGTCAAATTATATCATCGATTTTTTATCATTTTGTCAGATTTTTTTATTTATTTATTAGAAATTATATTTCATTACATTCTCTCCTCTTTTCACTTTTCCTTCCCTTTTTCTTCTCTCCCACCCTTTTCTTCCTCTCTTCTCTTTCCCTTTTCTTTCTTTCCTCTTATCTCCTCTCCTTCTCTTTCTCTTCTCTCCCTTTCCCTCATCTCTTCTTTCCTTCCCTTTTCTTCTCTCGTTCCCTTTCTGTTTTCTCCTCTACTCTTCTTCCCTTTCCTTTCTCTCCTCTCCCTCTCCTCCTCCTCTCTTCTACTTTTATCTCCTTCCTCTTCCTTCGTCTCCTCTCCTCTCCTCTCCTCTCCTCTCCTCTCATCTGCATTCTCTCCTTTCCTTCCCTCTTCTTCCTCTCCTTCACTTTCTTTCTCCTCCTCTCCTCCTCCTGTCTAACCAGACTTTATTATGTTATGAATAAATTTAAATGTTATTTTTCTATACCTTTTTTTCATATATATATATATATATATTTGTTTGTTTATATATTTTTCCGATATAAAAAATAATTATTAAAGTTTTATTTTAGTTTATTATAGTTTATTTTATTATATAACATGATTTTTTTGTGAGATAATAATTTAAACTAATAATTTATCAAATAGTAATAAATTAATAAATCAAATAAATAATTAAATAAATCGAATGAAATGTAAAAAAAAAAATAAAAGTAGTTATTTAAATTGTATGTTTTCTCCTCTGACAAAAGAGCTGCTTATGTTCAGAGCTCAGGATGTAACGCCGATGTCCTGAAAGCATCCTGTTCTGCTGAAAACGACCTGAGAAGGTTAAATAATGAACAACTGTGTATCTGTGAAGGTCAGTGTTTTATTCTTCATCTCTTTAGCTTCAGTAAAATACATGCTTCTGTATTTATCCTTGAAAATTGAAAAGCTAAAGCATGGCGTATTTTCTGTTGCTTTGGTGCTCTTTAGTACTCGGCGTCCTTGGAAGTACCACGAGTGGCTTTGTGAAAGTTAACAGCTAGGCTAAGCATGAAAACGCTTTTGAATTGCCGGCTGGTCTAAATGAGGCTGTGAAGCAGAAGCTTGTCTTCCTTATTCTTTTTTTCTTTCCATCTAGTGAACCCTTGTTTAAAGGGGCAGAAAATCATCACATCTACGGACAAAAGTTTGTGAAAATCTGAGCATAAGATTGGTATGTGCTTTTCATCCCATTCCACATTTACTCCCCATTTGCTGTTCTAAAAACTTCCACTCTCCTGGGAAGATGTTCCACCTTTTTTTTTTTTGAAGATGGATTTGAGAGAGATTGAGATTTGTGTTCGTTTAGCTACAAGGGTGTTAGTAAAATCAGGGGGTGATGTAGGTGAGAAGTTGAGGAGGTCTGGGGTTCAGTCAGTGTTTACATTCAACCCTCTATGACAGGAGATCTTCCACTCCAACCCATGGAAAGCAGATCTTCATGGAGCGTCATGCTGGAACAGGTTTGGGTCTCCTAGTTAAAATAAAGGAAAAAATTTTGCCTCCACTTTGTGGTAAAAGTTTGAGGAAGAATCTCATATGGCTGGATTTATCATTTTTAGTTTCATCATTTATTTAAAAACATTATTACTAATACAATATTCCCCGCCACAGAAACATCATACAGTCATCATTTTTTACTTCGTTTTTTTTAAGGAACAACAGAATATTAATATTTAAAAAAAATTATCCCAAAAGGTATAGATGATGCAGCGATCCCAAGATATATGACTGAGTAACAGAACGCTGACTTGTTTGCAAAATGAACAGCGGCACAATCGATATAGAAATACTTCCTGTTTACCTGAAGAAATATTACAATCACTAAAGAAATCCCAGGAAGGATCAGTAATTGATGTGAGAATTGAACGTCTCCATGCATTGTGTTCCAGTATTGAAATTTCAGGATCGATCCTCTCAATCCTAGTGTTTGTTCGGCCCACATGAAGAACAACCAATATGGGTGGACTTACTGCTTCATCAGCAGTGTCCATGATGCCGACTTGAATTTCGGTGTCCTGTGGAAAGTCCTTCAGCTTTCGATTCAAACAAATAGGCTTAAGATGTTGATAGAGATGCATTGGGGCAGGACTCGTGCTGCCCCCTGCTTACGCTGCCTCATGCTCATGTAGGGTTTCACTGTGGAAGAAGCAGCAGACAGGTAAAGACTAGGTTGCCAAATTGGGCTAAATTAAAAACATTTGAAATGAAGCAAATAATCTGGATTGAGTATAATAAACGTCCACAAGAGAAAGTGTTTACAATATATAGAAACAATTCTATTAATATTGAAAGCGGGAGTATATCATCAGCACGGTGATCGTTTTCTTCGGGTTGAGAAGGAAAAAAATAAGATTTCACTTTTATAGAATATTCAGGGTAGTTTCTTTAATCCACTTTTGTAAATATAGTTGGATGAAAATTATGCTTTTTCCCACCTTTCTTCTCTTTTTGGTTTAATAGTTTAATTAAAATAAAAGATAGTGGTTTCTTTCTTTTGGTTCAATTTTTCATTCCTTTTTTAATTCCAGTCGTCTATATTCTCCTGTTCTTTTGTGCCAAATGCAAATTTCACATAAAAGCTCTGGGATGTGAAGCTGCACTTGAGAGACGGAGCCACAAAGTGTATTTCGGAGTCCTTTATCGTATTTATTTCCCTCAGCGAGACCTCGTATAGGCGTATATATTGTTGGCGGTGACATTGAGGTTAACTGCTCAATTGATAGGAAAGAAGCGGAAAAGGACAAATGTGTATAACGATCTTTCAGGAAGCAAATACACACGATCATCTATACCATTAGAAACTCCTGACTTAAATCGTTGGTCCCCCATCAAAACAGCTCTGACCCTATTGAAGCTTGGATTTCTCAAGGTGTGCTGTGGAACACCTGAGCACAAGTTTGGTGTGTGTTTTTTGAACATCTAATTCCACATTTAGTCTCCATTTGCTGTTATAATAACCTCCATTCTTCTTGGAAGATGTTCCACTAGATTTTGGAGATGTGCTTGAGGATCTGTGCTCATTTGGGCCATTGAACCCATGTAAAGCAGGTCTTCATGGATCTGGCTTTGTGCACAGGGGCAGTGTCATGATTCAACCGGTTCAGATGTGTGTAGGGTTTAAGGCTCTGTATAGTTTGTGTCATACGTTTATATAAGAGGTAAAGGGTGTGTGTGGTTTGTAAAGGGAGTTTGGAGGGTGTGTGTAGTGTGGAAATGGGTGTGGAGAGTGTGTATATTGCGTGTGATGGTGTGAAGGTGTGTGACAGGCATGTATAGGGTGTAAGGGTCTGTGTAGCATGTGTAATGTTTGTAGAGGGTGAGAAGGGTGTTGTTGTAGTCTGTAGTTTGGTGGGTGTGTATTGAGTGTTTAGGGTGTATAGAATGTGTGGAGGGGTGTATAGGGTGTTTAGGGTGTATAGGATGTGTGGAGGGGGTGTGCACAGGAGTCATGCTGGAACCCTATCTGGGCCTTTATGAAGGGAAATCGAATTCTATACACGTTCTATACCAGTGTGTGCTTCCAAAATGGTAAGATTTTGAGGAAGAACTACATATGTGTTATGTCAGGGGTGCACATACTTTTGACCATATAGCATATATATATATATATATATATATATATATATATATATA
>JAAIIK010000074.1:2741718-2753725 GCA_014706435.1 Silurus glanis
ATATATATATATATATATATATATATATATATATATATATATATATCCTTTTTCGTGTGACTTTCTAAGCTCAACTACTCTCTCTTACCACAACTACCTCCTTCTCTTCCTCTGTCCTTTATTTCTTCCATCATTTCCTCCCTTCTTTCTTCACATCCCTCCTTTTGTTTTTTTATTTTGCTCTTTCGCTCACCTGTTCAGATACTGGAGCAGCAGAATCACTATCTCTTAGGAACATGAGTTTTTATCTTATATCCTTCACGTCACTGTTGTTTTTCTGTACATATCTTTTCTCTCTGTTCAGCTTGTTTGGATAAAAAGCTGTGCTGGAGGTGTTGCATTAGAACGTGGGAACCGAGCTGACCCTCAGATTCCTCGCCTTCGTTGCTGGATATAGTCCCTCTCTGAGCACGAGCCAGTGCTGAGGAGAAGTGTGTGTAGTCTGTCAAGGACGTCTGTGAAAGATGTGTGTGGAATCTTTAAATGGTGTGTGTAGGGAGTACAGTGGCGTGTATAGTGGTTGTGTAGTGTGTAAGAATGTATTGAGTTTGGGAAATGTGTGTAGAGTGTGTGTAATCTGAAAGGGGATTTGGCAGGTGTGTATCGAGTGTATAGAACATGTAGAGGGTGTGTGTAGTGACTAAAAGTGTACCGAGTGTGGAGGGTGTGTGAAAAGTGTGTAAGAGTCTGTGTAGTTTGTGTGTAATGTGTTTGCAGAAGGTGTGTAGTCTGTAAGGAGGTTTGGAGGGTGTGTGTATAGAATGTATGGACAGTGTGTGTAGTGCAGTGTGTAGAGGTGTACTGCATACGGGGGTGTGTATAGCGGGTGTAGTGTGTGAGAGTGTTTTGAGTCTGGAGGGTGTGTGTGTACTGTGTAAAGAGTGTGGAGGTGTGTGTTAAGTGTGTAAGGGTGTGTGTAGTGTGTATGATGGGTTTGTAGTGGGTGTGTATTGTGTAGAGTATTTGTAGTGTGTATGGGGTTGTGTATAATGGGTGTAGAGTGAGTATGGAGGGGTGGAGGTGGTGCTTAGTTTGTAAAAGTGTAGCGTGTGGAGGGTATGTGTGAAGTGTGTAACGTTTGTGTAGTGTGTGTAATGTGTTTGTAGTGGGTGTGTGCAATCTGTAAGGAGGTTTAGAGCGTGTGTGTGTTGATTGTATAGAATGGGTGAAGTGTACGTAGTGTGAAGGGGATTTGTAGTGTGTATAGCAGGTGTAGTGTGTATGCGGGGGTGTGTACAGCAGGTGTAGTGTGTACAGAGGGTTTGGAGGCTGTGTGTATTGTGTAAGAGTGTATTGAGTGTGTAGTGTGTAAAGGGGGTGTGTAGTAGGTGCAGAGGTTGTGTAAAGGATGTGTGTGTTTAGTGTGGTTGTGTGTGTTGGTGTGTATTGTGCATGTGTGTGTGTTTGTGGAGTCCAATCAGAGCTTTTTATATAAACTTTTATATAAATAATTAGCGGCGCTGTTCTGACAGCCGCCTCTCGCTCGTAGGAAAACTGGTGATGAGCTACTGGTTTTCTTTAAAGAGATATTTTACTTCCTCTGATTACAATCAATCTGATATGGATTAAAGCAGCCTGATTAGATGGAGAGAATGAATAATGTATAGCTGAAACAAACAAACAAACAAACAAACAAACAAACAAACAAACAAAAACACACGCTGGTATTGTTTACATTAGTTTTTATAGTTTATATACTTTACATTTGTTAGACCCTATATGGGTAATACAGATGTGTATGTAAGTGTGTGTGTGTGTGTGTGTTTGTGTGTTTGTGTGTGTTAGTTCAGGTTACTTTAACATTCCTTGATCTTTATTCCTTCCATTCTTTATTCATTCACTCCCTCAAAATGTGGAATTATCAGGATTTTCTCCTTTTAGGAGAAATTCTTGAAGCTGGACATAAAACGTTGAAGAATCCATAGCGCTAGCGTTAGCCGCTAACTAGGAAGTGACTGGAGGCTAACGCTAGCCCTATTGATTCAAGATGTTTCCACTTCCTATCGCTAGCACTGTTGATTATTTCGTCTTTTCATTCATATGCAAAACAAATCTTATTTCCGGGACGGAGAGAGCAGCCACAGTGACACTGCGCTAACTCTAGTTCCTTTTTTTATACCCCGGTATTGTTGTGTATGTTTTAAAAATAATTGTAAAAAAAAATGCTCAAAGTGTGAGGCGGAGACTAAACAAACGTTCTCCTCATGTTTCTCCTCATGTTTCACCTACTCTCCTCAGGTTTCTCCTCTTTCTCTTTTATCTGTTCTCTTTGTCCTAAAGTTTCATCTGTTTTTCTTTTGTTTCATCTTATGTTTCACATGTTCTCTTCATGGTTTTCATGTTTCACCTGTTCTTCCCAGGTTTCTCCTCATGTTTCACCTGTTCTCCTCATTTTTCTTTTTATTATTCGCGTTCTCTTTGTTTCATCTGTTCTCCTCTCATCGCCTGTTTTTTTCACTCACGTTTCTCCTCGTGCTTAATCTGTTCTTCTCATGTATAACCTGTTCTCATGTTTGACTTCATGACCATCTGTTTCCCTTATATTTCTCCTCATGTTTTGTCTGTTTAAGATTCAAGATTTTTATTTGTCACAATCTATATATAATACATACAAACAATATATACAGAATACAACTCGCAGTAAAATGTAAACTCTGCTTTCGTTTCACGTTTCTTCTCATGTCTTACGTCATGTTCCATCTGTTTTCTTTATGTTTCTCTTCATGCTTCATCTGTTCTCTTAATGTTTTACCTCAGACTAATGAACCTTTTTATCTGCAAAAACCCCCACAGGATTACATCAGCCATCCCTGCACACCAAGGCTAATTATTTGGTGAAGTTTACACACATCTCTTGTGAAACTTCAGCACAGGTAATCATCTCGGTCTGGCACTGCCGTGTTCCAGGTTTCCTTCTTTTCTCATTAACTTGACAACCACAACCACAACAACACAGTGACACTACAACAAGCTTGTCAGTCCTGCTCTTTCATTCCTGCCTCATACTTCAGAAACGTGTTCACAATATCACCTTTAACACACGTTCTTGTGAATTGAAAAGGAGAAACTGAACATCCAGTAACGTGCTGAATGCTCAGGATTTGGCATGTGTCATGTTCTTGGCTGAGTGTCTGACTTCCTGTACAGACGATTTATTATCTCTGAGTCACAACATGCTCTGCGTCATTGGCACAAACTTCAACATGATGGACGCTTGAAAGAGGTGTTGCAGAATTACTGATAAGTATCTGGGTACAATCGGCCCTCAACACAAAGAAGCTTCTCTCCATTAAAATGTCCCAGACCAGAAATCCTACGCAGGATCGTTATATTGCGTGGATTTGTACTTGACGGATTTCATCCCAACACTGACTTCATTTCCTTTGAACCCAAAACAAGACAGCTTAAAAAAATGAAGGCTTTATCTCCACACCTCCCCAATTTTTACTTTGGATTGAAATTCTTTACCCTGAACCTTCGAAGAAAGATGCTCATTATGATGGATGTTTTCTGGCTTTTTTCCAGTTAACGTTAACGAGATCTTGCTAACGAGACCTTATATCTCGTTTCTCCTTAGTGCACTTCAAAGGAAATTGTCCCAAGGCAGCTTTACAGAAATAAATAGATAAATATAATATAACGCTAATATAACTTTTAGCATTATAAATTAGACCCTATAAATGTATCCCTAATGAGCGAGTCAGTAGTGACAGTGGTGAGGAAAAAACTCTGTGGAGGAACCAGACTCAAAATGAAACCTTCAAAAGTATATTCATTGTAGCACCATCATTTTTGAGGCTGTTCACTGATGACATTTTGAAAGATAATCTTAAAATCCTGATCCATCTTAATGATTCTTGAGTTTTACTCCACCTCATGAATCTTCAGGCTGTTCATGTGGAGCCTTCCTTAGCAGCAGTGAATGGGTTACAACCAAAGAGAACTCCATCCAGAAGTCCAGCATTCGGATGAATCCAGAATCCAGGCTGGTCCAGAAATCACCCGGTTATGAGTAGTTCCAGCCCGAACAAGACCAATATTCCCTTCATTTAAACAGCATTTTGTCTTGGAGGCATTTGAGGGTTTCTGAGGGACCCGAACTAACTCGAGGCACCGAGGGCTGGAGGGAGGCCTGGGGCGACTGTTAATACCGTTTGCAGTGCAACATCACAAAAGGAAAGAAAAAGAAATTAAGAACTAGAATCGATCCCAGAGGAGTTTTTATTCTTGTAACTTTAAAAGAAAACGCTGGAGGCAGAAGATGCTGCATCTGAAAAAATGAAAAAAGCGAGTAAATGTGATCCCGGAGCTCCCTGAGTTCTGAACTACACTACATGGACAAAAGTTTGTGGACACGTTAAGCTCTTGAGATTGATATGTGCTTCATTTTGTACATCGCAGTCCACATTTGCTGTTATAAAAACCTTCCCTCTTTTGGGAAGATGTTCCACTGGATTTTGTGGAGATTTTTGCTCTTTTAGCTACAAGGCTGTTAGTAAAGTCAGGTTCTGATGTAGGTGAGAAGGTGAGGAGGCCAATGGAGCTCTAACCCATGTAAAGCAGATGTTCATGGACCTGGCACAGGGGCATTGTCATGCTGGAACAGGTTTGCGTCCCCTAGTTTACGTGAAGGGAAAAAACACTTGTGTTCCTCTAACTTTGTGGTAGCAGTTTGGGGAAGAGCCACATAAGGCTGAAAAAGTCAGGGGTCCAATACTTTTGTCCAAACAGTGTATTAAACTAGATTTGAATCAATGGTGTATTTATTAATGCACTTTTTGCAGAAATGTAAATATTGAGAACAATGTTCTTCTGCGAAATGAGAAGATTCATCGAAAAAAAAAAGTTCAATCGTCCCCATAATGTACAATTTCAAATCCAAAAAGTCTTTGTTACAAGATCAAGAATCTTTAGCTCTGTTTAAAAACGTTGAGGAACTTAACAAGAAGTGAAGCTCGATCTGATTTGATTCATCGACGTGAACTGAGAATTAGAATCTAACCTCTAATTTACAGCTCGGACGTAAATTCTGTCCTCGGGCTGTAAACATGTATCCGTGTTTTTTAGTCTCTCCAGATGCGATGTCTAGAATGTGTGGATAATTTAGTGCCCAGACCTCCTGAGAATTTCAGCACCATTCAAAAGCTGCCTTCATCAAATTCACCCTCAGAGTGAGAATTTAATTCACTGTTGTTGGAATGGGAGTAACGTCTCATGATAGGAAACCAAACTTTACGTTCCTTCACAAGCACTTTATAATAATATTCGTCATAGAGTAAGTTGACGTTGAAGACTGAATTGAGAATTGTGAGTGATAAGACATAGAAGAATAACAGTGTGCTGTGCTGGTGAAGCTGGAGTTACAGTGACCACCCTGAAGATGATTATTTCCTGAAATGTCAAATATCGTACTTTTTATTATAAAAATGTAACTGGTGAAACACGCAGCGAGTCACCAATTCTGATCTATCATTCTATTAATAGATCAGTGTGCTGAGAGTCACATTCGAGTCTTTACACATAAACTGAGGTGATTAAGTAAAGAATCTTGTGAGAAAAATAATAATAGGAACATTATAGTTATAATAAATCACTACTTTGGATACTAAAGTATAATCATTTTGTACCTTTATTTAAGTGAAAGTTTAAAGGGAGCACTTTTTTTTATATTTAACCCACAGTATCTCTACTTTAACTCAAGTACATGGTTTGTGTACTTCATCCACCACTGATGTTATAATGTGGTGAATAATAATTTTGTTATTGGTTTTTTGCCTTAAAATGTATTTTTTGTACCGATGGCGAGAGCGATTTCTACATTTCTACATTAAAATAAGTGCTTTTTGAATGTCCCATTCCACATTTATTCCCCATTTGCTGTTATAATAACTCCACTCAATTTTGGACACAAGTGTGTTAATAACATCAGATACTAATGGAGGTCTGGGGTCTAGTCAGTGTTCACGTTCATCCCAAAGGTGTTGGTTATTATATGGAAAAATTATTTGCACGATTATAAATCTGGCTGGTGCTGCAGTGTCCCTGAGTCTACCATCAGGATGTTGGTAAATTCAGGTACTGATGTAGGTGAGAAGGTTCCTGGGGTGCAGTCAGCGTTCACATTCATCAATAAGGTTGGAGCTCCATAGCAGGAGATCTTCCACTCCAACCCATGTAAAGTAGATCTCCATGGCATTGGGGAATTGTCATGCTGGAACAGGTTTGGGTCTCCTAGTTCAAGTGAAGGGAAAACGGCATGATCTTACCTCTAAAGACCTCCTGTACATTGTGTGCCTTCAACATTGTTGTAACAGTTTGAGGAAGAAACAGTCAGGTAGGTTTTAATTGTTATTCTAACCATATACTGTACATTATACAGTGAAACGAAAGAACGTTCCTCTAGGAACAAGCTGCTACATAGTACAACACAAATTAACACAAAACTAACCTGAGATGGACCTGAGGAGAAATCTGAAACTCTACACAGACCAGACATTATTCTGAACTCAGGAACGAGCCTGGAGCTGTTAAGTCTGGAAGTCTGGTTTCTGCACCAACCTATGCCTTCCTGTTTTTTGTTTTGTTTTGTTTTTGGGTTGGGGGAGGGGGGGGGGGTTATTTTTATGCATACCTTTCAGTGCATACCTCATTTTCCGAAGCTTCCACCAAAAAAAAAAAAAAAAATAAAAAAAACTCAGTGGGTGGAGAAGATGTTTTTGTGGAGTGTGTGCCAGTTGTGTAGTGAAGCTTGTTTTGCTCTGGAGGAAGGAAGCGAGGGGAAAACAACACAACATACAATGCATACACGTATTAAATCCATAAACCGTGTCTGTAAACACAGCGTATATTTAATCGACGCACCGTTAACAAGCGCATGGCCTTTAATGAATATTACACCATAAGATCTTATTATTCTAAACGCCAGGGTCTAATATGCGAAGTGACATTTGTTCTGCGAACATTTTCACACCTCAGGAAACCATGACAACCAGGAAAACATGATTCGAAAATAGAAAAGTGAGGACATTGTTCTCATCTTGCCACATACAAGGCTGAAAATAAACCTGGATATAATACGATATTCAACGAGGAATTGACATTCCATCATGTGTGTGCAAAACTGACCTGCTTGTTTTCTTTAGACGTTGCCGATACGATCTATTTAAACGGAGCTTTGTTGTTTCTCGTCCTTCACTTTAGAGCCTCGGCTTCACCGTTTACTTTTTTAACGAGAGACTCCTGGGCTGGAAATTGAGGTCAGACTACTACTACTAATAAATTGGATAAATGGGCTGGGAAAGACCAGAGCACACTACTGAAATATTTAACGTGAACAATTTCCGACCTTCAGAATAGGGACACGTGCATAGATGTTTTTCAGATCAAGGACACGGATGAGTACGGGGTGCATCTCACAGTCAGATCTCTAGTTTGTGAATTAGTATAGGGTGTAAGCTAGGTGTCCTACCTGAATCAATCCACCGCTTAATACCATCTTTATGATGCCATGGCTTTAGAAAGCATCAGTATAATAGTGAAACAGTCAGGAATCTCATACAGTGAGAGTTAATGCCATTATTAAAGCAAGAAACCCAATGAACACAATTCAAAAAGTCTCCTTTCACTGGAGCCACAACGTTTCACTGGAGCCCACATACATCATCTCCAGCAGAAGCATTGATAGTCACCTCATAAAATGACCCTGAGTTTTCCCTGCATTCATGTGCATTTTTTTCCTGTGCACGGTTTTCCTGAGATTTTTAAATAAAGGCAAATTGTGTTTTTTTGCAAATACTACAGGAAAAAAAAGTATAAATGATTCATGAAAAAGCTTAACAACTGTTGTGAACTATCGCGGCGGACTTTTCCCTCACTATGTCCAGCTTTTCCTGAAAATTCCGTCTTGTAAATGTCCTTGTAAGTTCAAATAAATTTTGCGATTTGCTAGTTTGACTAGCGTGCGCTCTGACCATCCAGTCAAAGGGCGTGAAAATGCTGACGTGACTGGACGCCCGCTCGAGGGCCTTGGAGTGGCCAAATCGCAGTCTGATTGGTTACAGTAACAGCTTTTTGCAACAAAGAGTTCATGATAAAAACCCCGCAATTATGTTAGCAATGTTAGCAATGTTAGCAATGCTACGGCGATCCGTGTTGCGACGGGTGAAATCTGATTGGATATAAACTCCAGTGTAAACCTTCACTCCGTGGTGCAGCAGCTGCAGAAACGTTATGAAATGAAGAGATTAGACTATTGGGAATAATTTAAAGCATAAGTCAGTGATTCTGAAGTCAGTGATTCTAGAGGTTGGGCCAGCAGAGAAGATCTTGCTATTGCAACACATTATGTAATTTCCCAAACATCAAACACTTTACTTTTATAATTCAAAAACATTTGGTAGTTTATAAAGGGTAAATGTTGGTTGACACCTGAGCATAAGATTCTACATTTAATACACACCTCCACACTTCTGGGAAGATGCTCCACTGGATTTTGAAGTGTGCTTGTGGAAGTTTTTGGAGATTTATTCAGTTACAAGGGTGTTAGTAAAGTCAGGTAGTGATGTAGGTGAGAAGGGGAGGAGATTCCTGGGGTGCAGTCAGCGTTCACATTCATCATGTTCAATAAGGTTGGCGTTCCATAGCAGGAGATCTTCCACTCCAACCCATTTAAAGTAGATCTTCATGGCATAGCACAGGGGCATTGTCATGCTGGAACAGGTTTGAGTCTCCAGTTCAAGTGAAGGAAAAATGTAATGTTCTCACCTCTAAAGCCGTCCTGTACAATTGTGTGCCTTTTGTGTTCTCATCTAGTCTGTGATTTTCACTCCTCTAGCATGATCTGTATACATTTTTCACACCTAGCTAGCTTTTCCTGGTCTATGAGCTACCTCCTCTTCATCACTCTGTTTGTTTTCCTGTAACACCATGACACGTAATTTCACCTAATTAATGAGATTTGCACAGCAGATGGCATTAAAAAGATCATGAAATAAATCACTTGCTAATGAATTGTTTTTCGAAAAATGACAAAAAACTGAAGAAAAGTGTTGACAATACATTATTTTTTTTTCCTGTTTTCTCAAAAGATTGTTTCAGTTGTTCATTCATTCTGTATTTAACGATTGTGTCAGTAGCCCTTCTCAGAAAACTGCTGGTTCATTAGCGTTAAAGCGCAAATCCTGTGTGATCTAACAGCAGACTCTAATTATCCCCTAGAAACACAGGCGAAGTGGTCGTTAAGACGTTGGACGTTTGATCGGAAGGTCGTGAGTTAAAATTCAAGCACCACCAAGCTGTCACTGCCGGGCCCTTGAGCAAGGCCCTTAACCTTCAACTGCTCAGCTGAGTAAATGAGATAATTGTAAGTCGCTCTGGATAACAGCGTTTGGCGAAGTGCCATAAATGTTTGTGAAAGGCTCTAAAATCTGTCTTCAGCGGTGCATTTTCATGCTTCTATCTCTCTCAGAACATATGATTAGCGTGGCTGGTAAAAGGAAAGCGTCACGAACGGCCTGATGTGTTGATGCTCACATCTGCTAAGCTGTTCATAACCGATTGTGAGTAATTATTTTTTCCACCCAAGTGTGAGGAAATGCCGTCTGGTGTCTCGCTCGAGTTTGATTTCATTTATTCAGGAGAAGAAAAAAAGAGTGACACAGCAGAGATGATATCCTGGCAGAGCGACGTCTCTTCTTCGGGCTATTTTGCGCCCCGATAAAGCGCGTTTGTCGTTCTCATTTCATTTATCGCCCAAATATTTTTTACCTCGTCGACTTTTATGCGGAGCAGAAACGGAATGAAAATTCCATCGCGCTCCAATTCGCTTCATTGCATCGAGATTCTGCTCAGCATAATGCATTCGGACAGCGGAAGGCGAAAGAGGAAGACGCAATAATTCTTGGTGTGTTTATGTGTTTAGGAAGTGAAGCGTACAAAACGTTTCGTTCTGAAAATATTCTAACTCTCCAGCATTCACTGAATGGAAGACGATTCATAAAAGAATGGCAGGGCAGGAACACAACAGCGGGGCAAAGTCGAGGTAATGACGATGAAGCCGAAGTGAGATGTCCATTAAGTGGCCATTGTTTTTGTAAAATATGAGTCATTACTTTTTAATTCTGAACTGTAACTTTCTTTGAGACTGCTTTACAGTACAGCAAAGGTCAGCGAGCTCAGCCTGCAGTTTTTATGGACTTGTGAACTGCTGGCATTTCGATAATGAAAGAAGACATATGACAGTGTGAAGAGGGGATACAAAGATACAAACGCAGAAGGAAAGCAATTTTTGTTAGTAATTAGCCAGTAGTGGTAGTGAAAGGTCAAATGCCTGACAGAAACTTCATCTTTTCAGATCCATGGGCTGTCCTCCGATTCCCCGAGGAGCTCCGAAGGGTCCCTGTGTAGGGGTTCAGAGTGCACTTTGTGCCACTGTTTCGAAGCTCGATTTGGCATCCTATTCCTCATGCGATCCCTAAAAAACCCGTGCGGACAAATGTTTCAAAATATTATTAAAATATAATAAAAAGTACCTCAACTTTCTGTCTGTCTTTGTGTCAGTGCTGGAAGTCTTGCCATCTTTAAACCTTTGCATTCACTATTACTTCTGGGTTAGTGATAGCTCAGTGACCATTATGTTCTACTAATGATGGGAAGATTATGAGTTCAAATCCTTGCTCCATCAAGCTGCCACTGATGCTCTTAACCCCTCAGTTGTATAAAAGTAATAACTGTAAAATGCTTGGGATTAGGGTGTCTGCAAAATGCTATAAATGTTAATAGGTTCCTGGAAAAACCTCCTTTCTTGGCTTTCTGTTCTGTTCTGCATCATTGAAAAGTACATTCTAGGTCTACTTTACACCAGCAGTCACACTGCCCACAATGCCACACAGCTCTTTTATGCTAATCCCAGTATACAGGTGAGAACCTGTTCTGAGAAAGCCATCTCAGCACTTCAGGACTCTTTTGAGCACGCCAAATAGTTCAGAGAAGCTGCCACATACAACCTCACTACACATTTGGATAAATATATCGCTTTAATGACAGACTATATCACCAAGTGCATTCTTCTTTTACAGCTTGGACCCCACTACTGAAATCTTGAGACACCGCTTTTATGTCTGATGACACATTGAGGTCCAACCTGTCCCGAGTTATCAGAGAGGCAAAGAGCAACTATGCAGAAAAAAAAACAATCCACAGACACTACATAAAGACACACAGTGCACATGGCAGGGCACTCAGACCATACAAAGCTGTGTATATCTATAGTGCTGGAGCCCAGAGAAACCTGCCAGAGGTAAAGACCATCCCACATTCCACCTACCATATTGGAAAGAGGACAACAGGAAAGCTGCTGGTCCTTATATCATACCTCAAATACAGAAATCTGATATATGGTGATGTAGGCAAACACATACATTGCATACATGTCCATGTTTGGATTTCACAGATAGAGAAATACATGTAAGATCTTCATACATTTATATATACTGGATTTATATTTATATTTATATTTATATTTATATACAGTGGAACCTCGGTTTGCGAATGTTATTCCATGTTCCAGATAAGTAAACTCAAACCAAATCATACGTATAACGAATCGAATTTCCTCATAAGAAATCATGTAAATTCGGATCATTCGTTCCACCACTCAGAGAATAATTATATAAAAGAAAACATTACAATATACAGTAATACAGTATAATAATACATTTCTAAGTGATATTTGTTGTATTACTGTATAATTTATTAACAGTAATTTAAAATGAATAGAATAAAGCAATGTTAGCCTTGGAGGAGAGTCGGTGCTGGCGGAGTGGAGGATAAGGGTTACTGCTGGGAAGGAGGGGAATGATGTCGGAAAGGCTTTCACTATCTTCACTTAGTCTACGTTTTTTTTTTAATCACTTTCAGTTTTTGACTCATTTGAATCGATTTTCTTTTCAACTTTTACTAAAAACCGATCTAATGAAACTTCTCAGCTGTTATATAATATAACATATAA
>JAAIIK010000074.1:2814885-2826387 GCA_014706435.1 Silurus glanis
GTGTGTGTGTGTGTGTGTGTGTGTGTGTGTGTGTGTGTGTGTGTGTGAAGATAAAGCTGTGATATGGAAATAAATATGTCAAAAATATGTCTTTGCCTTGCAAATAGCTGTGAAAGGAAAAAGTGGTGATGGAGTCTAAATAACTTAAACTTTCCCATTGTGAGTTAAATGAGCCATGACAAGACCATTATGGGCCAGAAATACATTTCTATAAGCAAAATATCTTACATGTTGACTGTGAAGAATAAACCAGTGTGGGGAAAAGAAAAAACCCTGAGGATTTACAGAACAAATCCAAGCCCCAACACCAGAGTCGGCAATTACCAGAGTACTGATTAATCACTCTGATGTCCTCTGACTTCTGGAATCTGTCTTCAGTACTTAAACAAGCACTCAGTCAATGTTAAACTCACAAAGCCTCGCCAAATCTTTCATATAATTCGATTATTTTGCCTGATCTTTCCTTTTTAATAACAATGAATACATTTGAGTGTGAGATCGGAAGAAGATGTACATGAAACCTTATTTAAGCAAATCCATTTTCTCAGTAATGTTTGTGTGACTGGGAGATGTTCCTTCTTCCTGTTTCACAATATACATGCTTCCCTTAGGAAATATTATTAGAAGGCATGGAATTAGCTTTCATTGTTATGCTGATGATACCCAGCTATATATCTCATCTAAACCAGGCGATACAGGTCAATTAACTCGCATAACTGAGTGTGTTAAAGAAATAAGAGATTGGATGACCCATAACGTTCTACTTTTAAATTCTGATAAGACGGAGATTTTGCTCATCGGCCCAAAAACTAGTATACAGAAGCTCCAGCATCTCAACCTGCATTTAGATGGATGTTCTGTAACCACTAGTTCAACAGTAAAAGACCTGGGAGTTATTTTAGAGCAACTTATCTTTTAAAAATCATATCAATCAAGTTACAAAAACAGCCTTCTTTCACCTTAGAAATATTTCTAAGATAAGAAATATGTTGTCTATATCTGATGCAGAGAAGCTCGTCCATGCGTTCATGACCTCCAGACTGGACTATTGTAATGCATTACTTGGTGGATGTCCTGCATCATTAATAAACAAGCTTCAGTTAGTTCAGAATGCGGCAGCAAGAGTTCTTACAAGGTCAAGAAAATATGATCATATAACCCCAATAACCCCAATAACCCCAATCAAAGTTTCGAATAGACTACAAACTACTGCTACTCACTTATAAAGCACTAAATGGTTTGGCTCCCATGTATCTCTCCAGTCTTTTAACACGCTACAATCCGTCACGCTCCCTGAGA
This sequence comes from Silurus glanis, assembly GCA_014706435.1. Lineage (NCBI taxonomy): Eukaryota > Metazoa > Chordata > Actinopteri > Siluriformes > Siluridae > Silurus > Silurus glanis. The sequence goes on from JAAIIK010000074.1 coordinate 2,816,185, forward strand.
TCTCAAAACTCTGGGCTTCTAGTAGTTCCTAGAATAGCAAAGTCCACTAAAGGTGGTAGAACATTCTCACATTTAGCTCCTAAACTCTGAAATAGTCTTCCTGACAGTGTTCGGGGTTCAGACACACTCTCCCAGTTTAAGTGCAGATTAAAAACATATCTTTTTAGCAAAGCCTACACATAACACACATCACATCATAACCTTGTGCTCCAGAACATCTGATCACATGCACATTATCAACTTGTGCTGTTAATATCATGAACAGCAGCTACGCTAATTCCTCTCCACTGCTTCTCTTTCTCTCCCCATCCCGAGGCTTCCTGAGGTTTGGCCAGCTCCAGTCACGTCCCACCTCATGAAGATTATGGACTTTAAAGAAGTAGATGCCAAACTCGCAAACATCCTGAACCATCTAGAGACGTACCAGTGCCAATTGGATCCCGCTACATGTGTGGAGTTTTGACATTGGACCTCCTGGAGTGTTTAAAGGCTCTGGCATGGAGAAGCTGTTGCTGGATCTGTGATGATCACAAATGTTGAGCTCAGTAGCTCCTACTTTTATACCAAAGACTGTAGAAAGAACATTTACTTATAATCTTATACTCCAGTACTCATGTTAGTTCTCACTCTCCAGTGTTCTGTATTGTTGAACGATTTATGATCACACGCTTGATGTCACCCAAATGAGGATGAGGTTCCCCTTTTGAGTCTGGTTCCTCTCAAGGTTTCTTCCTCATAACATAACAATACAAATTGTATTCTATATATAACTGTGACAAATACAATTATAAATATATAATAAATAAATACATTTAATTTCTCACATGCATAATGTAACATGCAGTCAAATATTTTCAACAACTGTGGATTAGAGGATATAATAATAAACAAGATAAAAGGGATAACAGTGACAAGAGCTAAAAAAAAAAAAAAAAAGTGGTTTATTAGTCATATTTAAAGAATAAAAATTAAATTAAAAAGAATAAAATGGACACATGTATTCCCACATCCAGAAAAATAATTACAATTATTAAGATAAACAATTATTTCATTTATGAAACTGAGCAGTTGAGGGGATCTACAATTTAACCCCTAAACTACCACCATTAATAAACGTGTGTGTACAGTAGAAAAAGAACTTCCGCAGAATAATGTCTTGTTGGTTTGTTTTTAAGGAGCCTCCTGTATTAACTGCACCTGTTTGAACTCGTTACCTGTATAAAAGACACCTGCCCACACACTCGAGCAATCAGACTCCAACCTCTCCATTATAGGCAAGACCAAAGAGCTGTCTAAGGACACTAGGGACAAGATTGTAGACCTGCACAAGGCTGGGATGGGCTACAGGACAAGAGCTAAACAGCTTGGTGAGAAGGCATCAACTGTTGGCGCAATTATTAGAAAATGGAAGAAATTCAAGATGACTGTCAGTCTCTCCCCAGACTGGGGCTCCATTCAAGATCTCGCCTCGTGGAGTATCCATGATCCAGAGAAAGGTGAGGGATCAGCCTAGAACTACACAGAAGGACCTGGTTCACCTGAAGAGAGCTGGGACCACAGTCCCAAAGATTACCATTAGTAACACACTACACCGTCATGGATTTAAATCCTGCAGCGCTCAAGCCAGCACATGTCCAGGCCCATCTGAAGCTTGCCAAAGACCAAGTGGATGATCCAGAGGAGGCATGGGAGAAGGTCATGTGGTCAGATGAGACCAAAATAGAACTTTTTGGTATAAACTCCACTCACCATGTTTGAAGGAAAAAAAAATAAAATGAGTACAATCCCAAAAACACCATCGCAACCATGAAGCATGGGGGTTCTCCAAAAACTGAAAGATCTGGAGAAGATCTGTATGGAGGAGGGGGCCAAAATTTGTGCAAACCTGGTCAAGAACTACAGGACCTCAGCAATTTTGAACAAAGGTTTCTGTATCAAATATTAAGTTCTATTTTTCGATTGTATCAAATACTTATTTCATGCAATAAAATGGAAGATAATTATAAAAAAAATCATACAAGGTGATTTTCTGGATTTCTTATTTTAGATTCTGTCTCACAGTTGAGGTGTACCTACGATGAAAATTACAGCTCTCTCCATTCTTTGTAAGTGGAAAAACTTGAAAAATCAGCAGTGCATCAAATACTTTTTTGTACTATTAAGTATATGTACAGTATGTAATTATATATATATATATATATATATATATATATATATATATATATATATTTCAAATTACATGCTGTACATAGACTTACATATTTATCTGCACTTGTCAATTTGCATAATTGCTACTATTTGCTCCACCTTTGGTATTCAAGTGTATCATTGCTTCTGTGTTTTTTGCTGTACATCAGGATCTGAAAACACTTGCATGGTTTAGAGGATCTTATTTATGTATTATATACTTTTAATTAAAAATGACCTTGATTCTTCATTGTGGATGGCAGTCCGTGTTCTCTGAGTAAACGTTGCTCTCTTGGGGAAAGAATATTGCTTTTTTTTTTAAATTATTATAAATTTTTTACACTATTCAGTCTGCATAGTCCAGTTTATTAGGAACAGCTGTTCACCACTGATTGGTGTGGTCATGTAATTGTGCAATCACAGAGAAGCAGCACAATACATAAACTCATGCAGACACGGAGCAAGAGCTTCAGTTAATGTCCTTCAAGAGCTTTAGACGTTCGAGTGAGTATAATAGGTTTCTTTTCTGACTTTTACCATGACATACTTGCTGCTTTGAGAATCTTTAGAAACTGTTGATCTCCTGGGATTTTTACATGGAGCAGTTTCCAGAGTTTACACTAAATGGTGCAAAAAACAAAAAACACCCTGTAATCAGGGGCTCAGCAGACTAAAACACTGTGTAAGAGATCAAAATGGAGAACAAATCAAACTGATTAGATCTAACAGGAAGTCTTAAAATCACTCTAAACATCAGTGGTGAGCAGAAAAGCATCTCAAAATATACAATAAAGGTGGTAAATTTGCTACTTATGCAGAAAACCACATCAGGTTCCTGTCAGCCGAGAACAATAATCTGAGGCTATATTTAGACACAGATTCACCCAAATTTGTCTTTTTCCAGTTTTTTCGAGAGCCAGTGCCCATGATAGCCTCAGATTATGGCTCCATGGTTTCATGATTACTGATCATTTTTCTCAAATCATTTCCACCCACAGAAGTGTCACCCGCCTAATGTTTTTTTTTTGCACTATTCTGTATAAACTATAGAGATTCTACATTATCTGAAATACCCAAAGCGGCCCACCTGGTACCAACACAACCATGTTTCAGAGACGAGCCATTTTTCTCACTGTGATGTTTGACGTGTACATGAACAGAGACTTGTATGAACGTGCAAATGTGCTTCATAGCTTCGATTTGACCTTCACATGAATGCTAAAAGACTGGCTGCACAAAAGCGAATGGATATAGACCACGTGACCATCATCAGGTACAAATGTTAAGCATTAATATTCACTGTGACCTTCGTGACCATGAGAGATGTCAACAGTCCACACGGAGACACCGGGTCGTGCCCTTATTAATAAATTACATCACTATTTTCATTCTTATTTTCTTGAAAGCGAGATCTACTTCCTGTTTGGTTCTACCTAATTATCACTTGACATTTCTTTTTACATATTCACACACCATAGCAGGAACGATGTTCTTTAATCAAATGAATGACTCGCAAAGACAAAACGGGTAGTTTTTTGCACAGAAATGTCACTTTATCTTTGTCCTTTTTCCTGTATTCTGTAAGTGAAAGAGACGCGCCAGCTCCCTGCTGAAGAGAGCTTATTTCCAAAGCACAGGCCAGAACAATTCATCAATTGTGACTGCAAATGCACCACATGACATGACAAGTAGAAAAATGGCTTTCTCCTTCCCTGGCATTAGATACGTAGAAATCAAGCAGGATGATGATGCTGATGGTGATGGTGATGGAGTGGAGTGGACAGCTTGACGCTCATCAAATCAAATTCATATTTCATTTGCGTGAGCTCATATTGCAGCCTGGGCCTGAATCCACCTCATATCTGTAATTCATGTTGATGTAAATTCACCATCTCCACTCAATATGTTTGCCATATCTATCACATGCTGTGCACGAATCCATAACTGTATTCGTCAATCATTCAAAGATACGTTTCAATTCAATTTCATTTTATTCGTGTAGCTTTTTTTAGTGTTGGAAAATGGTCACAAAACAGTTTTAAGAGAAATAAAAACGCATTTTTAATTCTGAAATGTAGCCTTATATGGTGGGAGCGAACCAGAGGAAGAAGAAACTCAAAAGACAACCAGTTCTCATCTGGGAAACACCAATTATAAAATAATTATAAATATTATATAAAATATAATAAATACTTCCCTTATATAAATGTGTACTGTATTAAGTTTATGAAGTACACTATAAGTGTACCTCATTTTACATTTATATCATTTGGCAGATGAGTCACTTACAATGATCTCGTTTATAGAACTGAGCAGTTGAGAGTTAAGAACCTCGCTAAAGGGCTCAGCAGTGGCACCCTGGTAATGCTAATGAGATTTGAATTTATGACCTTCCAATCAGACCATCTCCTTGGAGATTCTAAATCATAGCAATTGTAGTCCTAAGCGATTTTTAGTATGACACACGAAGTCGTCTTCACGTGTCAGCAATCACATGAACTCTATATCCATGAATATTGGGACATAACTGTGCAAGGAGACAATTCTAAAGGTGATCGTGTTTAAATGTAAATAAATAAAGTACTTTTTTGCAAACAGAGCTACTCAAGAAACTTTTTGTTACCATATCGTAATGCGATTTTATGCCCGGATCACACACTCCAGTTCCCGTGCATGTTTTCTGTGTCAGGCAGGATTCTTCTACGTTCTCGCGGTTCCTCCCACCCCAAATAAATATGGATTGGTGGCTCTAAACTGCACCTACAATTTAGATGCTCTTTGGTAGACCGCATGTAACCGTTGGATAGACTCCAGATCCATCATGATAAACATAAAACTTCAGATACAAAAATCCTGCCATAAAAAAATAGAAAACGATGCTCCTGGTAACGTTACCAGCAAAGGAACTGTGGATTTAGTATTTAATTATAGTGTAAATCCAAGATAAATATATGCACCATAACATGGCACTTTAGCACATACTCAATTGGCTGCTTATTAAAGAGTGTGGAATTGCTTTAATTCATGTCAAGGTCACGCAGAAGATCACTCTAATAAATGATACAGCAAAAGACAGTCAAGCCTTCTTTAAAGAACCTTTTTAAAACCATGCAAACACACACTTCTGCCTAATTTGTGACTAATACTGGTCCCTGTGGCACCGCTTTACGACATCCCTGCTAATTACAGATGAAAAACTACTTGTAGGACTGAAATTCAGTGTCATTTACAGTTGAAGAGTTGGTCATTGCTGTTCACCTACACCATGGAAACAGTGCAGTATATTGGCCCTAATGAGAACAGTTAAGTGTAATCTATTTGCATGGAACTCTTCATGCTCACAGCAGGTTATCTCGCATACCTTTATGAGAGAGTGCAGTGGGATGTCACGATGGCAAGATTCTTCAGTCTTTACTTCTCCGTACAAGACTTTAGATACAGGGGGTAACAGTCTGTTTTGCCAAAACTCTGCTAATTACAGATGACAAACCACTTGTGGGACTAAAATTGCTCTACAATGGATTAATATCTCACCCAGGGTGTATTCCTACCTTACACCCAGTATTCCTTGGATAGGGTCCATTATACTGGACAAAGTGGATACCAGAGGTGGAAAGTAATTTTTTATTCATATCTGTTACTGAGTAAAAAAAAATAATAATAATTCAATAAATTAAAAAAGAATGCAAGGGGGAAAAAAGTCACATTTGACCCAAGAAATGGATTTAATTTTTTTTTTGTATTATTATTAATATAATTTTTGTTATTGCACTTTTATTTGTAAAAGTATTCCTTCAATTAAAAGCATCTAGTGTGAGATTTATATCTCATTATCCTTTTTTGTACTGCACTAGAACCCCCCACCGCCCCACCCCAAACCCCACTGTAAATAAATGTTTACACTCAATACGTTTAATTTTTTCTTGAGCAGATTTTTAGAATGGTAATTTGTACTAAGTAAAATTTAATTGAAGTAAAAGCTGAGTAAAATACTTGATTACTCTTTCCACCTCTGGTGAATACATGGATAAAGTACACTCACCGGCCACTTTATTAGGTACACCTTACTAGTACCGGGTTGGACCCCCTTTTGCCTTCAGAACTGCCTTAATCCTTTGTGGCATAAATTCAACAAGGTACTGGAAACATTCCTCAGAGATTTTGGTCCATATTGACATGATAGCATCACGCAGCTGCTGCAGATTTGTCGGCTGCACATCCATGATGCGAATCTCCCGTTCCACCACATCCCAAAGGTGCTCTATTGGATTGAGATCTGGTGACTGTGGAGGCCATTTGAGTACAGTGAACTCATTGTCATGTTCAAGAAACCAGTCTGAGATGATTCGCGCTTTATGACATGGCGCGTTATCCTGCTGGAAGTAGCCATCAGAAGATGGGTACACTGTGGTCATAAAGGGATGGACATGGTCAGCAACAATACTCAGGTAGGCTGTGGCGTTGACACGATGCTCAATTGGTACTAATGGGCCCAAAGTGTGCCAAGAAAATATCCCCCACACCATTACACCACCACCACCAGCCTGAACCGTTATTACAAGGCAGGATGGATCCATGCTTTCATGTTGTTGATGCCAAATTCTGACCCTACCATCCGAATGTCGCAGCAGAAATCGAGACTCATCAGACCAGGCAACGTTTTTCCAATCTTCTATTGTCCAATTTTGGTGAGCCTGTGCGAATTGTAGCCTCAGTTTCCTGTTCTTAGCTGTCAGGAGTGGAACCCGGTGTGGTCTTCTGCTGCTGTAGCCCATCCGCCTCAAGGTTCGACGTGTTGTGCATTCAGAGATGCTCTTCTGCATACCTCGGTTGTAACGAGTGTTTATTTGAGTTACTGTTGCCTTTCTATCAGCTCGAACCAGTCTGGCCATTCTCCTCTGAACTCTGGCATCAACAAGGCATTTGCGCCCACAGAACTGCCGCTCACTGGACATTTTCTCTTTTTCGGACCATTCTCTGTAAACCCTAGAGATGGTTGAGCGTGAAAATCCCAGTAGATCAGCAGTTTCTGAAATACTCAGACCAGCCCGTCTGGCACCAACAACCATGCCACGTTCAAAGTCACTTAAATCACCTTTCTTCCCCATTCTGACGCTCGGTTTGAACTGCAGCAGATCCTCTTGACCATGTCTACATGCCTAAATGCATTGAGTTGCTGCCATGTGATTGGCTGATTAGAAATTTGTGTTAACGAGCAGTTGGACAGGTGTACCTAATAAAGTGGCCGGTGAGTGTAGGTTCTTCATGGTTCTCTAATTGCTCCCTCAACCCCACCGGTAGTTGGATTTGTGTCTCCATGTTGCAGTAATCTTTGGATGTCATAATGAACTGGAGTTCTATCTGAGGTGTATTTCTGCTTTGCACCCAGTGTTCCTAGGTTAGACTATGAATGTACCTCTGGATTTCAGGGGTATCTGTAGATGAATGGACAAGCAGCAGCAGCAGCTCTTACAAAACCAGAGGCTAGTTTAAAATATTGCCTAATTAAAAACATCTGCAAGTCTACTTCGTATCCCTTAGTAAAATGAACACATTTTTTTTTTAAAGCAATAAATTACCACCTGCCTCGTGCTCTTTTATATTTCCTTTGCCAAGTTCCCTTCTCAGCCTTTCATGGTGAAGCTGGTAATGGGCTTTATATATGACTGGCAGAGCCAATTTATCCTTAAATAACTTTTCTCAAGTGGAGATTTTATCCATCAATTTTTCTATAAAAATTTCAAACCCAAACATAATAAAAGTTGAATGAAAATGGCAGAAAGATAAAATATACTAACTATTGCACGTGGCCTGCCCTGCTGGGAAACACTGACATGTTGGGAGTGAAAATAACGGAAAGGATATTGGAAACAGTTACTCAAAGTAAGGTATTGTGCTTCTTAAACAATAGCTCGTATATTTGACTAATTTCACCACTTTGTGTTTTTTCTAGGCAGGGGAGCAGAGTGTACAGGGATTTGATGGAGAGGTGAGAGGGGGGAAATGATTCAGGGTGAATGGTCAAAAAGAATATGGCGACAAATCTCCAGTGGTGGACGAGATACACAAAGCATGTAGTTGAGTTAAAGCAGAGATACAATAGATAAAATATTACTGTAGTAAAAATAGAAAATTGTTCAATTTAAACGTTCAATTGAGTAAAAGTACAAAAATCTTGCCTTCAGATGTACTCAAGTATCCAAAGTAGTGATTTATTATAACTCTAATGCTCCTATTATCATTTTTATCACAAGACTCTTTACTTAATCACCTCAGTTTATGTGAAAAGACTCGAATGTGACTCTCAGCACACTGATCTATTAATAGAATGATATTAGATTCAAACACTGATTGATTTCTATTACAATTATCATGAACCCAAAACCTTTTAAGTTACTTTAATAAAAACGTGTAAACGAGGTCACGTGTGTTGTGGCGAGTTCGAGTCTGGAGTTTCTTCATCATTTATTCCTCTCTAAATGTTCTGCTTGATGTTGGACTGATGCTGAACTGTATGTTGGTGATCAGTAGATCCACCAAGCGCCGATCAGAACACGTGTAAAACAGAGCGTGCGCTCGACCCTGATTGGTGATTTGATATTTGATATTTAGATTTAAAGTAAAACTCTTTCAAAATGAAAATAAATTAGTAAAGTAAAGATACAAAAAAAAAAAAATCTTCAGTATGTACCGTAACAAATGACATTTTTCTTTCTTCCTGTCCACCATTGCAAATCTCTATGTGTTAGTTGATGGCCAGAGATTTGGAAATTAAACGCCAGGAGAGAGAGGATATGAACTTGATGCCACAAAGTTCTTGTTTAAAAGCTTCCAGAAGATTAAGAACAGTAAAACTGACCCAGATACTAAATCCAACAAGATTCCCATCACACGGCTTTAAGGGTTTGCTGTTCACAAATTTGTGGAAGCATCCGAGTTACCATGAAATACGAGTAGGTTTTGATTGGTGTTGAAAGATGGAAACATCTTTCACAGGTTAACTGTGCAGAAGTGGAAAGATATGGACTGAACAGTAATATATGTCTTATTGATTAAACAGTCAATACCAGCGTTCTAGTGTGTAGAGGAATGGATCGTCACATAACGATAGATTTATAGGAAATGAAGAACATTGATGAGCACAGAATTTGCAGGTTATTACTTTGCAGGAAATGGAGAAGGTACAGTAGTTGCATTTGTATCCACAAGCACAACAGTTCTTTCTTCAAGATGGTGGTTTATTCAGAAGTTTATCAGTCATCTAAAAGGTTTCCATGAGCAACAGGGAGATGCGGTGAATAGTGGCCCAGGTTTGATCCTCCACTCCGGTATGGAGTTCTGCACGCTCTCAATGTCCTCATCGGCCACCGCCTCCAGTTTCTCCAGTTTTCTCCTCATAAAAACATCCCAATAGCTGGATTAATGACTCTAAACCACCTCTAGATATGAATGAGTGTTAATGATGCCCTTTGAGGGACTGGATCTTATCCAGGGTGGTTTCTCTTTCCACCATATAGGCTGTGGATCCACCATGATCCCAACCAGAACCACTTTACTGAAAGTAAGTATTGATTAAAAGTTTCTATATTCCCACGGTTGTTTCACGACGCAGTCATTTATTAAACTCTAACTTGCAGATTTACAAGCGTTTTACTTGTTAACCAGTCAAAAGCAAGATGCTGGAACTGGATTTACTTATCCTCAAATTTACAAATCCAGATCCAGAGTACATTTTATTTTTTTTACTTTAGTTGTGTTTAGTATGGTTTTTTTTATTATACACAGAATAATATGGGAATAATATCGGCACATGAACTTTTATTAACTTTATATAAAAGTATAAAACTGGTTTGCTTATAAATCCAGATACCTGATATTCTTGCAGTGTGTTGAAATTTAAGTTCAGCCAAGATTCAACTTTTATCATTTATATGACTGCTGACATACGCTAGGGGTTTTTCTGGTTAAATCTCTCTCTCTCTCTCTCTCTCTCTCTCTCTCTCTCTCTCTCTCTCT
>JAAIIK010000074.1:2826397-2845351 GCA_014706435.1 Silurus glanis
TCTCTCTCTCTCTCTCTCTCTCTCTCTCTCTCTCTCTCTCTCTCTCTGTCTCTCTCTGTCTCTCTCTCTCTCTCTCTCTCTCTCTCTCTTCAGGTTGAAATGTACAACATCTATTTATCTGATAAAAAACAGTGGATTTGGGGTATAAATGATAACATAATAACATCATGTTCTTATCTTATCTAATGAATCTTTTTTGTTGCTTCTCTCCAGAAAATCAAAGTTGACTAAACAACACAATGACTTCTTCTTCTTCTTCTTTCGGCTGCTCCCATTAGGGGTCGCCACAGCGGATCATCCGTCTCCATACCACCCTGTCCTCTACATCTGCCTCTTTCACACCAACTACCTGCATGTCTTCCCTCACCACATCCATGAACCTCCTCCTTGGCCTTCCTCTTTTCCTCCTACCTGGTGGCTCCATCCTCAGCATTTTTCTACCAATATAAAACAACACAATGACTAACGTTGTGAAATTCTGCAGAGGGATTTTAGGGGAGGTGTAGCTTAGTGGTTAAAACGTTGAAGTCTGGTTGAGGGTGAAGGACCGAACAAACTAAACCTTTTGTCCTTTATTTCTTCACTCTGATCCATCCTTCTCTTTATTCCTCACAAGTGTTCAGGTTTCGAAGCAATTTACATCATGGTAGATTTTAAAATCCAGAACATTGAGGAGGCACTGTAGTTCAATGGATGAGATGCTGGAAATCTCATCAGAAGGTCACGAGTTCAAATCCCAGAACTACCAAGCTGCCACTGCTGAACCCTTGAGAAAGCCCCTTAACCCTCAGCTCTATCACTGTAAGTCACTCTGCATAAGGGCATCAGCCAAATGCCATACATGTAAATGGAGATCCATGCAGGTCACTTCCTGTTTATCCGGTTTCCTCCAACCTCCCAAGAACATACCAGTAGACCAATTAATGACTCTAATCTGATACAAAAACAGCTGGATCTTATCCAGGGTGTTTTCCCTTTTTGTCTCTCACCTCAAGGATTCCCAGAATAGGCTCTGGATTTACATTTATCCTGTCCAGGATCAAGTTCTTAGCGAAAGTGAGCAAAAGGGAGCAAAAGTGAGTGATTGATAAAGCACAAGAACACTTTAATGACACCGTGACACTTTAAATCTGGACTACACTGTTAATATCTTCATCTTATCCATACCCATTCCTCTGTGTCTTATTTTACTGCCTGTTGTTTATTTAGATTTGTATCAAATTTGCATATTCATTTGACATTCTAACTTCCTTTCCTTGCATTTTTATACTTATAATTTATAATATATAGTTTAGACATTTTTAAATTCTTTTTATATTTCGATTTACATGCACATTCTTCAGTATTGGACGGTCGTAAAAAGCATTGTACTTCATCTCGCGCTCTGTATGAATGTGTATTCGACTAATAAAATCGGATTTGATTGAGTGAGGTTTTTATATGTCTTATATAACGCCTAAGGTTTGTAAGGTATTTTCATGTTGTTGTGACTTCAGGATCGAGGATGTATGAGCACAGGCACCACAGTTCTTTGTTCCATTTGATCATTTAGTCAGAAGTTCACCAATACCAGAGGTAAGGCGTCTAAACAGAAATAAATTAGCTTTGTTTCAGCCAGTGGTTGTTTAAGAATATTAAATGTTTCTTTAGGTTTCCTCCAACCTCCCAAAAACAGACGAGGACATGGAGTAATGACTCTAAATTGCCTCTAAATAAATGACTAGTTGAAAGGTTTAGAAGGCAGTGGTTTAGACACTAATGTGATGAAAGCTAACCATACAGAATTCATATCAAGGTAATGTTAAGCATTAAAACCCACACACATGCACTCAGATTTGAAACTTTGGTAAATAGAAGCACTTTATCATATTGTTGTGCTTCACACTTTCAGGCTCCAAAAAGCTGAACGCTGTGAGAAAAGACCTTCATACCGTATGGTTAGATTTTTAAATGAATAGCAAATGAAATAATAAACAAACGCAACAAAAGCCTTCAGAAACACGGACGGTTCCTTGAGACAGCTTGTTTTTTCCACATTACACAGTTCAATTGAATTTTCTATTTAGCATCTCCTTTGCCGTAAAATGGGTCTGCTACAAATTCAGCGTTGCTAAAGATTTTCTCTTCCCTCAAATGTGCATATTGATAAATACACACCAATAAGCAATAAATACCCAAGCAGCTTCACGGCACGGCTGATTTACATTAGCGCACAACCTCGTAAAATGTGAAAAGGGCTGTAAATAACTCATTAACTTAATTTAACTTTCAAGTTGCTTGTCTTAATTTATGGCTTCATCATATTTTTATCAAGTCGTTAATTTAGAGAAATGTGATATGGGATAACTCCACACATACTGTAGAGTCATGACTTCATTCTCATCACTGTCACAACTACCTCTTCCATTTCCTACAAATAAAGAAACTGCAGATTATGTTGGTGGTCCACATCTTGTCATCTTGATTTTTTTTTGTTCTTCTCTGCTGCTATTGATGGATCAATCAATAAGGCAAATATTACTGTTCGCATCTTATTTCTCCTGCATGGTTAACCTTTTCCATTATAGAGCATCAATCAAGAACGTATCTCATTGTAACTTGGACCCCCATAGTAATGGAAAGATACGATCATTTTAGTGACTTGGTTCCTCATTTATCCAGTGGTGGGCCGTCAGGGCCAGCAAAGCCTTCTCTGCTGACCTAAACACTATCAGAAGTGCTGACCTACTGACCTATTCTCTTCATTTCGTAGCGTTTCTTTTGGCTGCACTGCTTCCAGTACCTGTATGTGGAGACGACTCGTTCTTCTGAGTTACATTAAAGAACACCCCGTCACTAGTCCCCCATGCAATCTGCCTCAAAATACTGCCTCCGTTTCCACACTACATTGACTGCTTTCCTTTTTATTTTCTTTTGACCAGATTTAGAACCTCAGAGAAATTTTAAGTGTGAGGTGATATCAAAAAACGTTTCAAAAATAATACTGTAACTGGAGCTATTTACAACATTTACGATTTTCTCACGGACAGCAAGTTAGAACAAAAAGCAAACGTGAATTTCTGGCTGAAACTGGGCAAATCTGCCACGGAAACTACTGACATGACATACGTTTGACATTCGGCACTGCTGCAACGAATCGTTCGAGGTGTTTCTGGTTGCCACGCTTGCTTCAAATGCGGAAGAACATCGCCAATGGACGAGAGATCAGCAAGACCTTCGACGAGCTTAAAGTCAGAAAATGTTAAAACTATTCAGTAACCTGTGCATGATGATTGTCAGAGAACAATCCACGTGATCTCACTTCCGCACCCACCCTGTAGACTTGGCCCTCTTACAAAAGATCCAGCTTTCCATTTTGACACTGTTGAGGAGATCCGCAGAAGATGCTTGACAAGCTTTAAAAACAAGACTTCCAGGACATGTCCCAGAAGAATGCTGGGAGCAGTATTGCTGTGCAAGGGGTCTATTTTGAAGGTGATCTTGTGGAAACGTAGATAAATGAAGCAGTTTCTTGTTAACGGAGCGAATCTGCAAACTTTTTGATACCATCATATGCGCAAAGCCAAAAAATTCAGATCTTGAAGGGATTATTTTAAGAAGAACATAGAGGTCTCTGTACATGCATGAACAAATCTATGAACAGTGTCCTTGTATACTGTAGATCACAGATGTTTCATGATGACAATTCATGTAGCATGATGTGTATCAGAGTTCGAGGTGACTGTAGAAGAAGAATTTTTGGGTCGATGTAAATGATCAGTAATGGCATCTGGGTTAGTTAACTTACCGTCTGTCCACTGCGAATGTCTGTAGAGACATTATCGAACAACTGCAGATCATTAACATTGATGACCCTCATTTGCACTGTTCAAATGTCAAAGCAATAATTAAATAATCTCGGCTGGTGAAGTGTTCAGTGATTCATCTACAGCAGGTTTTTTTTTTATCCTGGTCAGGTTGGTGGGCGATCCAAATCTGATCTCAGTTGAAAGAAAGTGATACAGTGCGTGGACGGAATATTTATCTTCAGTCAATGTTTTTGGGAGGTCGGTTCAAACAAGAGAACCTGGAGGAAACCAGGAGGGATATATTGAGGAGAGCATGTAACATGTTGAGAATCAAACCAGAGACCCTGTTTCTGTAAGACTGTAAAGCAACTGCACTGGTGAAGGTTTCAGGAAATATCCTTCTTTCTGTGCAGTATTGCTTTGAAATGCACAACAATCTGGTCTCGTCTGTACATTGCAATATTGCGTATTTAGCTTTTCTAATATAAGCTTTGGAGCTACCAGGACCAAAGTTAAATTAATACAGGAACTGGATTAATTATTCCGAGGTCTGTATAATGGGCAATATCATTTATTTTCTTTTAGATTTAATACTGAAGACATTCATATCAAATAAATGTATTTCTAAAACACTCATATTACCGACATTGTCTCAAAGCAGCTTTACAGAATTGAAAAGTTATAGAAAAATTAAATTTGTGTGTATTTATTTATCATCATCATTTATCATTTATCCCTGGAATGACTGTGGTTTTTTAGATGGTATGAGGAGGAAACCTTGAGAGGAACCAGACTCCAAAGGAGACCCATCCTCATCTGGGTGACACCAAGAGTGTGATTATAAATCATTAAAACATTACAAACACAAGAGAGCGAGAAATATCACGAGCACCGGAGTGTGTAGATTATGAGTAATGAACCACAAGCTCCTGAACAACTCATAAATTCGCTCAACATCTGAGATCATCTGATCACTGATATTGAAACCAGTATCAGTATTTTTTAAATATCGATAGACTCGAATGCACCGGACGTCTCTCGTGCTAAATTAATTAAAAAATTATTAATCAAACAACCATTTCATAAAATATAATCCGTCACACAAACCATATTCAAATTGCCACACGATGTTTCTTCAATCCCAGTGAAGAAAATTGAAACTTTATATAGATATTTTAAAAAAATGAAGTAGGATTGATATTTTACTGTGAGAACTGATTACCATGATACAAAACCAGTATTAAAATGATGGATATTTCAGATCGACCCATAATCCCTACTGTATTGCTAAATTGGTTATAAAAGAGAAATGTTTATGTAATAAAACACTGTTATTTAGGACGATTGGATGATGTTTGTGGATGATATTGTGATTTGTGGTGAGAGTAGGGAGCAGGTTGAGAAGAGCCTGGAGAGGTGGAGGTACACGCTGGAGAGAAGGGGAATGAAAGTCAGTAGGAGTAAGACAGAGTACATGTGTGTGAATGAGAGGGAGGGCAGCGGAGGGGTGCGGTTGCAGGGAGAAGAGGTGGAGAAGGTGGAGGAGTTCAGGTACCTGGGATCAACAGTGCAGAGTAATGGAGAGTGTGTTAGAGAAGTGAAGAAAAGAGTGCAGGCAGGGTGGAGTGGGTGGAGAAGAGTGATAACAGGAGTGATTTGTGATAGAAGAGTATCTGTGAGAGTGAAAGGGAAAGTTTATAGGACTGTGGTGAGACCTGAGATGTTGTATGGTTTAGAGACAGTGGCATTGAGTAAAAGACAGGAGGTGGAGCTGGAGGTAGCTGAAGATGCTGAGGTTTTTATTGGGAGTGACGACAATGAATAGATTATAATACAATATAATAGAGAAGTGCAGTAGAACAGAGCTGCATCACACACAGGAATCTCATACAGTGAGAACGAATGTCATTACTAAGGCAAGAAACCCAATGAACACAATTCAACACGTCTCCTTTCACTGGAGCCACAGCTGCACCTCCTGCATACATCATCTCCAGCAGAAGCGTCGATATTCACTTCATCAAAGCATCATGAGTTTTTTTTCTGGGGATTTAAAATGAGGGTTTGTTTTGTGCAAATTCTACAGGAAAGAAAACACAAATGTATAAATAGTTCATGAAAAATCTTAACAACTTTTTTGAACTGTTTTGGTGACCTTCCTCTCGATGTCCTGCTTTTCTTGAAAAGTCCATCTTGCAAATGTTTTTGTAAGTGTGTCTTCGATGAAATCAGTTTCTTCTCCTCGGTCAGTCGTTGCGGAATGAAAAAACAGACGAATATATGTGAGCTTGTGCAGTTTGTTACAGATGCGGGCCGCGAGCTCTGACTAGTGCGCTCTCTGACCGTCCAATCAAAGGAGGTGAAAATGCTAATGTTATCGGACGCCTGCTAGAGGTCCTTAACGTCACAAAATTGAAATCTGATTGGTTGCAGTAACAGCTTTAAGAAATGTAATTTCTGCGAGCAGGCGCCCACAGTGCTGATTCTGAAGGCCTCACGGCAGATTCTTATGACTGCGGCAACACCTGACGTGACGGCTGATATCTGATTGGATAGAAACTACTAGAAGCAGCACAATTGAGAGAAAAGCTGTGGAAAAAACCAATAAGCTATTGTGAATAATTGAATACACATTCCTGGACAACAATAAATCAAAACGTAAGTTATTGATTCTGAGAGTGTAGTCCAGCAGAGAAGGCCTTGCTGGCCCTGATGGCCTTCCACAGTTCAAGATCGTTTCTCACCACATTTCTTCCATGAAGATGATAGATCACTACTATCCTTCCAGGTTTTAATGATGCAACGGTTATTTCTTGACCCACCGAACCTCCTAGTTCTTTAATTGATGTAGGCTAATAATTTGACCCTTCTGAAAATTATGAACATTTTTTATGACCACAGAAAACATCTGGCATGAGTGATCTAGAAATGAAAAGCTGCTCACTCATCTTTTTTTGGCCAGGCAGTTTCTTTGAGAACATGTCAGACGACAATATCTCATTTCTTTGCTGTTTCTTGAACGCGTAACATTAAGAACACCAGGACCGTTGTAAGAAACCCGGCAAGGTTTGTTGATTAATGAATCCTCAGACTTTATTATTACTAACACTCAAAAGAAGACACTGAACGATTTCTTCAATTCAGTATCACAAGTAACGTAATTAAAAAAGGAGCTTCCTGGAGTGCTGTTTTGATTATGCATGTACTATTTGAAAGGCAGTCTCAATCCTGAACAATCACTGCAATCAAAAATGCTTCATATGTACAGAAGAAAAGCCTTGCACAGCCTTAATAAACCGTTCAAAGGACAACCTGATATTATGGATGTGACTCCAAGCCGAGGTATTGATTCCTATTGGGTTTTTTTTTTTTTTTATAATTATCTAGACTCCTTTTTAGTAACGACCCACATTTTCACATAATCAATCAGCAGCTCATGGGTTTTTCATTTCTCATCTAATTAACCATTTTCCTTTCTGTAATTATGAGCTATCAATCTAATATCAAATGAAAGCAGCTTGATTGAATACATCCACCCACAAGCCAATGAAGTCTGCGAAACATTTCCATCAGCAAGAGGTAAACTAATGGAGTGTCAGTCAAGCGCTAAGTGCATCCTGCATCTTTAAAAAGCCGAGCCGGTTACAACGGGAATGAATTTCGAAGCAGGTATGCGATTCTGTTGTCTTTATTACGCCGTAATGGAAAAAGAGATTGAAATATACGACTTGGGATCGTCTGCGCTCGGAGACGGCGCTGTGCGGACGCTGCGGCGGTTACCAGAGCGCTCCTTTGCTGTTTGTCTCGGAGTTAATGAGAAGCAGACACGTGATTTAAGTGATGCGCGTGAAAACAAGACGCGGCGACGATTCCTCGTTATTGTTTCGACACCTGGGAGATCAGGAAGCTCATCAAACTGAAGTTCATGTACTGCTGCACCGCACGTAGCATTCCGTCTTCAAAGCTCACACTGAGCTCGGATACAAGAAGAGCCGATGTAAATACTAAACAGAAAAACAAAAAGAAGTGGAAGTACTTTAGCTGATGGCTATAAAAGTCTCAGCTACACAAAGAATGTTAGCTTGTATGGGCTGGGTGCATTTTTGAAATAATGTAAGCGGTCAGGTAGAAAGAGTTAAAACAGATTCCAATGCAGTTAAGCAGTTTATTGTATTGAGGTCGTGAAATCAGCAAACAAATAAAAAGGGATTTCGCAAAATGTAGTTGAAGGAGAAGTAGATATTTGACTGTAAAATATAGTGATATTAAAGTAAAAGTCTCCCTAAATGAAAATACTTCAGTAAAGTACACGGAAAAAAACCTTAAGTACAGTAACAAATTATATTTACTTCCTTACTGTTACTTATAATCAC
This sequence comes from Silurus glanis, assembly GCA_014706435.1. Taxonomy (NCBI): domain Eukaryota; kingdom Metazoa; phylum Chordata; class Actinopteri; order Siluriformes; family Siluridae; genus Silurus; species Silurus glanis. The sequence continues at coordinate 2,834,559 of JAAIIK010000074.1, forward strand.
ACACTCCAGTGCTCATGTTAGTTCTCTCTCTCCAGTGTTCTGTAGTGTTTAAAGACTATAATCACACTCTTGATGTCACCCAAATGAGGATGGGTTCCCCTTTTGAGTCTGGTTCCTCTCAAGGTTTCTTCCTCATAACATCTAAGGGAGTTTTTCCTTCACCACAGTCTCCATGGTGCTCATCAGGGATAAACACACACCATTCACCTTCACTGTTAAATTCTGTAAAGCTGCTTTGAGACAATGTCTGTTGTGACAAGCGCAATAGAAATAAACTTGACTTGACTTGACTTGACTTGACTTGACTTGACTTGGCTGTCCACCACTGGTGCATACACACGGCTGCACTTTTGTATTTATACAGAAGTCTCCGCGAATAAATAAAAAACGTTTTTTTGAATACTGCTAATTGCCGTATTTAGACCTACAGCACACGTATCGTTGACCTCATCCGAGACATTAAACACTCTGAGATGTAAACGTTCTTGTTCAGTCTCTCCAATACGGATCCAGGAATATCAGCCACACGTACAGCAGGACGTGAATAAGAGATATCCAAAGTTTAATGACGGAGAGAATGAAGCTATAGACCTCCGTGACGACTACGAGAGCGGTGCGTTGCAGATCGGTACATGACGAACAAAAACACTGTTGGGGTCATAATGTTCTTACAAACATACACCGATTCATTATTAAGAAATAAATGCCTGATTTCAGAAGATACAGACGGGATCACAGTCAAATGATCTGCCAGTGAAGTAAGATAATTACCCTTAAAACAAGAAAACATATCTGGGCTTTTGAAAAAAACTAAATATGTCAAATTAATCATTAAAACACTTATTTAGTCTAATGAACTGGCTTGTTAATTATTCTTAAAAACAGAGCTACTAAACAGGAGAATTCCTTTTAATTTAAGAATCGTCATCATTCTAGATTCTGTCTTAAAATGAGACAAAGCATTTAAACCAGAAACAATATTACTACTTAAATCAAGATTATGCGAAGATGTTGAGATGTTTGTTGGGAGTGACGACGATGGACAGGATTAGAAATGAGTTTATTAGAGGGACAGCGCATGTAGGACGTTTTGGAGACAAGGTGAGGGAGGTGAGATTGAGATGGTTTGGACATGTGCAGAGGAGGGACATGGGGTATATCAGTAGGAGAATGCTGAGGATGGAGCCACCAGGAAGGAGGAAAAGAGGAAGAACAAGGAGGAGGTTTATGGATGTGGTGAGGGAAGACATGCAGGTAGTTGGTTTGAAAGAGGCAGATGTAGAGGACGGGGGGTATGGAGACGGATGATCCGCTGTGGCGCCCCCTAATGGGAGAAGCCGAAAGAAGAAGAAGAAGAAATCAAGATTATGCACACATGCATATTGTCAATATACTTAAAACGTATTGCAACATAAAACATTATTGAATGGATTTTGTCGTCACTGAACACTGAAAAAAAGTCAACATGAGAAACTGAAATCAAACTGCAGAACAACTTACTATAGTGAAAAGTATTTTGTATGAAGAAGAAAGTTTCAAAAAATAATAACTATACTGGATAATAATTGGAAAGAGTGGTGACTTTATTACTGCAGACGCTAATAATTTGTCAATAAGGTGCAAATAAAGGTGTCGACATTGAGTGTGATTATTGACTATTCGTTCACTTGGCAACCTTTAAAAACAGTAAATTCAGCTAAAATGAAGTCTTAAAAGATACAAGGACTCAAATGATGTTTCTGATGGTAATTAAGCTCAATTTGCAGGTAAAGTAACCGACTTTAATATCATCTCAAAATAATGATCAAAATCATAACAATCTGCAGGAATAGATGAGGAGTTTTTGCAGTGGAAGCATCAATCATACAGATATTCATATTATTCATATTAAAACATTGTTTTAGCATTTTGTCATCTTAATGCTTGAACCTCAGCTGGAACTTTGGTTCCCGTAAATGGTGAGAAATGTGTGCGAACTCTAAAAGATCGTGTGTTGCATAATTGTTTTAAATATTCTCTTGTCGAAAATATAGATATCAATCTATTTTTAGTTACAATACCGCAGAGTACAGGACAGATGTTAATCTTTTCGGAATCGTGTCCCTTGTTCTCGCCCGAATGAAGTCCTGCTCAGCTCGATAACCGTTTTAACAAGCCGTCATTTTCCTCGATACCCGAAGGAGTGTTCGCTGAGCAGGTGCTGTTTACGTAAGCGTACAAAAGCTGGCACTTCTTTCACTACTACATTTCCATGTTACCAACTCGCTCACAATGAAGGATTACGGTGGTGTACGGCTGGCAGGGTTCCTAAATAGGTTGATGGATTATTCCACACACATCTGGCCAACAGCTTGTAAGCGATTGCGAGTAAGCTCTGTTCCCAGGCGTGTTGAGCTACGGCGTTGTCATGCTTGAACTCAATCCAACGGGGATGAGTGATTCGGAGACACGGCGTAGATGATATTCTGCCAGTGTGATGTCTGTTGTTTGGCAATTATGTCTCTCAGGTGAACAAAATACGAACGACTAACACGCTTTATTGCATGTTTACTCTTTTCTCTGGTATGTGAAATGAAAAAGGAATGAAACGACTGCGGTGTCCTCTGGAGAAAAGGTACTTTTAGACCAATTCATACCGGACATGTGGAGTCAAGACCTCATTCGGTTTCATTTTAACACGCACTTCACTTCATACCAAAAGGGCTTAAAAGTCAAGCGGATGCATCACATTGCCCCTGTTTTCGTTTCATGTCTATTTTTTTTATTTTATTCCTGAGTTTAGGTTGAGAATTTTATTTCAAATGATATCTATCATGGTGTCATTATTGTATAAGCTGCATATTGCGTAATATATGTTTATATTTGTATGCTATGATACTCATTTACCACCAACATAAAGAAACTAAATAAAGAAAATAATATGCTAATTATTTCCAGTCACATCCTGATTTTCCAGCGTTCTCCCAAACCGCCCCATGAATTCCTCCACAGGCTTCCTGTAGCTGCTCGTATCAGATTTAAAACATGAATGCTTGCTTTCAAAGCCAGAAATGGAACAGCACCCACCTATCTTAAATCATTTATCACACACTGTTCCACACCAGGCCCCCCACCATCCTCTAAGCAGCGAGGATCTTCTCTGCTCTCTATCTGAAATGCTGGAATGAAAGCACTTGTTATAAAAAAAAACCTGTCCTGTATCACACTCGTTTCACACTCTACCAGTCTCTCCAGCAGGGTTTTTAGCCTGATAGCACTCTCAGCGCACAGACCTTGTAAACTGGAAGACACTCTGTATATGATCTCCTCTTCGGGTTCTGGTATTGTGTTCTGTTTTGCACACCAATGAAGGATACAAATGGGTGGGCATTAAACCAGCAACAACATCAGTCACTGTACTACTGTATGAAGTCAGCGTGAAAATTTTCAGTTGGATGCTCACTTACAGTGCAGAAGATGGATCATATGTCATCACTTTCATTAGTTGTTGCTGCACCAAGTCACTATGTTCATGCTAATTACTGTATGTATGAAGAAACAAGTATGTGTGAGTGCCTTAGTCTGGTATTTTACCTGACGGAGATGTGACTGAGAGTAGGCATGGGTGTGAGAGTGGCTCAGATTGGGTGTGGTAGTTAATTGTTGAGAGGTTGAGAGGTGGCTGATACTGGCCATGATTGTTAATATGGCTAAGAGTGGGCATTTTTGATCAAACTGACTGGGAGTGGCAGGGAGTGGGCACGGCGGTTGTGAGTGCCTAAGAATGCCAAAGAGTGGACACGGTTGATCTTATTTATGAGTTGCTCAGTTGCTCCTGGTTCCACAACTCCAACTGACTGTATAAGTCTGTAGGAAGGTCAAAATTAATATTCATAATTATTCATACTAGTGCTTATTCCCGGTCAGGGAACCAAACCCAGCCATTAGGGTTGCACAAGCCAGTGCACTCTTAGTGCTGGTCCCAAGCCCGGATAAATGGGGAGGGTTGCGTTAGGAAGGGCATCCAGCGTAAAAACATTCATAGTAGTGCTCATAATATTTCTCACTCTTCAGTCTTTGCAACCTTTCAATGAGTTATAAATCACACTCTTGGTGTCAATCAAATGAGAATGAGGTTCCCTTTTGAGTCTGGTTCCTCTCAAGGATTTTTTACCCATAACACCCCAGGGAGTTTTTCCTTACCACACTCACCCCAGGCTTGCTTATCAGGGATAAATACACATAATTCCCTTATATTTTTGTTCTATAATTCTTACATTCTGTAAAGCTGCATTGAGACAATGTCTGTTGTAAAAGGTGCTAAAGAAATAAACTTGAATTGGATTGAATTAAATTGAATTGAATTGTTGAGAATGACTGACAGTGGACATGGTGGTTGAGAGATGCAGAGAGAGGTATAGAGTTGGCATAGTTTTTGAAAGTGCCTCCAAATGGTCATGGTTGGGATCACCACTGATCCCTCTCCTATATACCAGAAATGATCCACTTCCATTACATCAATGATCCAGCTCTATACCAGAACCGATCCACCTCCATACCATCAATGATTGACATCTATACCATCACTGATCCACTTTTCATAACATCAATAATATATAAATAAATAATTCTGAAGGTCAGTCTGTTGTTCTCTAATTGTGGCAGATTAAATATTGGCTTCCTGAGCAGCAGAGTTACCCAGAGCTGATTAAATAAGCCTGAGATCACTGATGCATTGACAATGAGGTACAGGGAGGAGTGCAGGAGAGATGAGAGGAGGGTTGTATTTTTAGATTTTACAAATCAGCAAATCCGTTCCCCAGTTGCGTTTGATTAAAGAAGGAGTTTAGGGGACAAAATAAAGTCAGGCAGAACTGACGTTTCCTCTGTGTATACGTGTTTCCCTGAGAGTCAGCAGACACTGGACAAACAGAACATAATCTCCATTAACCTCCTGTAGACTTTAATAAAAAATATCTTTACATATTATTATCTGTGATGTTTGTAATTTGTTCATTGTTTACAGTATTATTGGTTTGATGTCACCAGAGGAGGGAAGTTATGAAGTTCACATTTTTCGTTCCTGTATTTGAGTAGATTTTTCTGGTATCAGTATTTGACATCACTATTTATTAACTTTTACTCTTTACATTTTTTACACAAAAATCTGTACTTTCTACTTCTTACATTTTAAAAACAGCCTTGTTACTTTACTTTTAATCTATTTGGTGAAATGTCAATATTTTTTCAGCCAATAAACCAATTTCCTGTCATTGTGCAGCTTTTTCAATCTACCACTGGCGTATCATTTCCTGTCTCACACATCACAGACGTAGGCATTCCTGATCATCATCTTTTCTCTGCTTGTGTTCTTTATGGTGGATGTTCAGCCTGGATACATTCATTAGGTAACAAAATTAGAAATTCTTTTTGTATTAATATATTAATTCGGGCTGTCAAAATTAACACGTTAACACAAATTGATTCTAACGGCAGAAATTTTATTAATGCGTGAATAATGCAGCACGCATTTCTGTTTGACCATTTTTATTAAAGATATAAGTAAATAAATATAAAAGAGGCGAAATTAAAACCTTCAGCACAACACACGTTTATTCATGACGTCCGCATAAAAAAAGAAATAAAATCTACAGAATAATTAAATCAGTAAACATTTGTTTTACTGACGTGCCAAGTCTTAAATCAGCACCAAAATACGCCATGATGAACACAATGAACCCTCTGGGGTCAATAAACGCGCCGACGCGTTTTATGGCATTTTTCCCTCATAACAGATTAGATCAGTGCATCATTTGAATCTGTAAAGGATCTACTTTTATACATTCATAATAGCAAAAAAAACTATGTGCTTTTGTAATATAAAGAAAACAGACAGAGGGCGCTCTCTGCCGTCTCTGTCATCTCTCTTCACATACACATAAATAAAACTACCTAAATCTCAGTAAATATTTGCCTCCCAGATATAATAAATATATGTATAGAAAGCTTGAAATGTCTAGTTTTAAATAAACCAATTCACATCAAAAACAAATATTCTCTAATTATGTAATACGTTTGAAAGTTAAAAAAGGTACAGTTTCTCCAGTATCACCTCATTAACCGTCCGTGTGGAAACATAGCAAAGGTTCCGTTTGGTGTCCTGATCATTTTTACGTCATTTAAAACACCATAATTACTTTAAAATATTTACAAGAATGTTTTGTCTTTATGCTCTATGTTGAGTTTGGTTTCACTAATAATAATAATCATACATTTGCATAAAGCATCAATATTTGTCCATGCGCATGTTAATTAGTATCAAAAAGTATTCGAAAGTATTAATTAAAGGTACATTTAGAACAGATAAAAATGTGCGATTAAGTTGTGATTAATTGTGAGTTAAATCATGACAATCGTGCGATTAATCACGATTATATATTTTAATCGATTGACAGCCCTAATATTAATATGACGTGATATGACCAGCGTGACACTAAAACAGGAAATAGTAATGACTACTTTTTACTGAAGTACATGTCAAAGCCCAAACTTCTTTACTTTAACTTGAGTAAAAAAATGAAGTCAGAACTTTTACCAGAGTCTTTTAAAACACCAGAATCTGCACTTCTACTTAAGTGAAGGATGTGTGTACATTTGGCACCTCTGGTTGTCACATTGGGACACTATTTTTGCTACCAGCAGTGTTTTAACAGGAGAAAAAATTTCAGTTTAACATCTCAAACCTTTTGCTGTTAGCTCCAACCAAAAAAAGCCTTTCTTTCTGACTCACCTTTTTCAACCGCATGAAAAATTCAGCACAAAAGTGCCAGGGACATGGGAACAAACGCTGGTCTCTGAGGCTACGTCTACATCGATCCGGATAAATCTGAAAACTGTGTTTTTATCTAAAAACGCTCATGTCTCGGATCTGCACGTGAGCAAAAACTAAGACGCTTTGACCTGCCTCATTTACGCCTGGCGTTTTTAAATTACCGGCTTTTTGAAACGTCGCAGCAATGACAAAAACAATTAGTCATCATTTCGAAAACATTCGTTTATACACACAGTCCACACTGCGACGCAAAAACACCATGTTCAAATGTATCCCCTTTGGAGAGCATTTTCAAAAAGCTGTGTCTCAGTGTGGACGGTTGGCCAGAACAGAGAGAAAAAAAAGCATTTTCGAACAAAAACATAGTGTGGACGTGGGTTTAGTCTCAGAATGCCTTGCAGATATACGACAGCCAGTCAATGATCTATGAGATAATGAGCGCGGTGGCACTGATGCCAGGGCTCGCATGAAATTTGAAGCTGTGGAAGATGATCAGTTTGAGCAGATGTACTGTAGACAGACAAAAATGACAGCATCCATGGTGGTATTTTGGATCATGTTCCTGGTGTTGGAGATAGATATAAGGCAAAAGTATAGACTTTTTTCAACCATGTGTGGTTCTGCCCCCGAACATGAAGTCGGAGGCACACGATTGTATCAGACGTCTTTGGATTTGGTAGTCTCTTTGGTGGTCTCTTTATTTTAACTAGGAGAACCAAACCTGTTCCAAGACAAAGCGGCTTTATAAAGAAATGTGCAGGGTTCCTACACATTTTTCGTTTCAGAATTCCAAACTTTTCCAGACTTCCCTAAAGATTTCTACGACCATATTTAACATCCGAAATAAAGTTTTTAAATTCCAACTTTAACAGGCGTTCCATTATAATATCTGATGTGTGTCAGAGTCAGAATCTCTGATGTTTGCTACCATATTACCAAATATTTGCCAGAAGGTTGTGGTTACTGCAGCTCATACAGATTAAAACCAAACCTTCAATCCTACAGCAACAGAAGGATTGTTCATCTGCAGTTCACCAAGAAAACTACAAAACAGAACTAAAGTCCATTAACAAAAACACATTTTGGCCACATCATCACAATATGTTTATGTTTGAAAATGCATATATTTCTACCCATTTTAACCTTCTGTCCAGACCAAGATGTCGTTTTCAGTCAACGAAAACGAAGCTTTTTGAAAACGACGTTTTTGTGTTCAGTCTTTTATCGCGTCTTTTTAAAGAGCCGGAAATGAAAAACGGCAGACATTTTTTGCTCATGCGTGGTACAGGGATGCGAGCGTTTTCAAACGTTTCAGTGCGGATGAGCAACTTTTGGGAAACGATTAAAAATGAAAACGTGGACGTGAAGCGTTTTTAGATAAGATCGCCGTTTTGAAATGTATCCGGATTAGTGTAGCCTTTTTTTTCATAAAAAAAAAAAATATTTTTACAAATTGTATATTTTAGAAAAACGGAACAGTGCAATAGTATGGAAACGCAAATGTTTTTTCAGTGTATTTTTTTCGCTCACACTAATCCAGACCAGGAAATCAAATTCAGACCAGTGGTCCAGACCACTCAAAATCTAATTCCATACTTTTTCCATACATTTCCAAAACGTGTAGGAACCCAGGATATGGTTTACATGGCTTGAAGTTGAAGATCTTAATCGTCCTTCTTTGAGCTCCTCCACAAGCACAAAGCTATTGAAACATTTTCTCAGAAGAGTGGATCTTATTATAAGGGCTAAAAAGGATTAAATGTGGAATTGGATGTTCAAAAAGAAGCACATACCAATCATATGATCAGGTCTCCACAAACATTTCTGTCTTTATTGTTTATAATCTCTGTGTGCATTAATGTTTTTTCACTACTACTGATGACAAACTTTGACATTTTTCACACCTCGGAATCTGTAGTTCAGGATTGACTTTACGTCAAATGGTGCAACTCGGGTCAAGAACTAAAGAAAGTCAAGACGATCATGTTCACCTCCTAATTGATTGTGATTGAAAGACGTTTGATTAAACCAGGCAAAAACAGAGGGTGCTGTTACCTGCCAAATGAATGGCACACAAAAAGAAACCATACCAATTTTCCTAGACTTTTATTTAATAACTCTCAGGCAAAGCAGGACAAAAAAATGTATCTCCACAAATCAGTGGAGCATTAAAATAAAGCCCAACAAATTAATTTTAAAGAGAATGTACTGAGTCACCTGATGTATAACGGTCCAGGATAATTATGGCTTTCTTGTGAAAATTAACTATAGGTTATAATCTTTGCTTTCTCTCTCTGTTTTATTTGTTAATTTTTGTAATGAGTTTACATCGAGTTTAAATCTGGAGGTGTTCAGAAGAAAAGAAGCACCTTCTCTGTCCTCGTCTGACTCATACTTATTTCAGAAGTGGCTATGTTTGGCCATTTCCAGGCGGCGGGATCGAGCAGCGTTAACACACATTGGCACGTTCGTTTCTGCTCATTTCATTTCCCCGTCAGAGTGATTTCATCCCGATTAATTAGACGGATTCACTTTAGGAAATGAAGCCGACAGCATTTAAGCAGCGAGCACTCTGAGATGAAAATTTAAAGATTTATGGAGATCAACCTTAAGCTTCTGTCACCTGAAAACCAGGTTTTATGTTTTTATTAATTACAGATCCATCAACTGTCACTTTTAGTACCAGAATCTGTAAAGCAATAAGTGGCAGACTTTTAAAATGGATCATTCATTACCAGTATTGGACCGTGCATTTCACACCGAGACCTTTTGTTATCACTAAAGCAAGAAACCCAATGAACACAATTCAACACGTCCCATTCACTGGAGCCACAACTGCACCACCCACATCATCTCCAGCAGAAGCATCCATATTCACCTCATAAACTCACCCCCCGGGTTTCCCCTGCGTTTTTGTGCATTTTTTTCCCTGGGGATTTAACATAAAGGCAAAGTTGTGTTTTGTGTAAATCTTAAAGGAAATAAAAGTATAAATAGTTCATAAAAAAGCTTACTAACTGTTTTGGCGACGTTTCCTCACGATGTCCAGCTTCTGTTGAAACGTCTTGTAAATGTCCTTGTAAGTGTATCTGAGACCAAATCAGTTTCTCCAGTCGTTGTGGAATAAAAAAAACAGCTAAACAAACGAGGGCACCTTGGGGATGTAACCCGTACGGGGGTACAGGAAGGCACTAGCCACACCTGGGGTAAACTCCATGAAGGAGGGGGCCACAGAAAGGGCCTGCAAGTCCCCTACTCTCTTAATAGAGCAGATGGCCAACAAGAACGTGGTCTTGATGGAAAGGTGCCTCGGCTAGAGGCTCGAAGGGGGGCTCAGACAGAGCCCCCAAAACGATGGCCAGGTCCCACCCAGGCACTCTAGGTCGTACCGGGGGCTTCAGCCTCCGGGTGCCACGAAGAAAACGCGTTATCATAGGGTCTCTGCCCATAGATTGCCCGGCCAAGGTGCGTGATTAGTCAAAATGGCGGACGCGTAGACCTTTAGGGTGGATGGAGCCAACCCCTTGGTGAACTGTTCCTAGAGGAAACCCAGCACTGAACCAACTGGGCAGTGGACTGGATCCAGCTGGTGGCCTCGCTGGTGACGGCCAGCGTCCAATATTTGACTGATTACACACATATTTCAGTGTGAACACATTTAGGCGCATTCCCAAAGCGTTTCGACGCAGCTCGAGTTCCTGAAAGGAAACAGGTTGTTCTAGCAGAGTTGCACCGAAGAGAAAAGCTATGAAATAAAAAGAATAAACTATTGGGAATAATTTAATATATATTCATGGACAAAAAGATATTAAAGCATAAGTCAGTGACTCTGATAGAGTGTAGTCCAGCAGAGAAGAGAAATCCTTGCTGGCCTTGTTGTCTCACCACAGTATAAGAGCTACAAGGATCTTAGTAGAAATGGACTGACTAACTAACTATCTATCTATCTATCTATCTATCTATCTATCTATCTATCTATCTA
>JAAIIK010000074.1:2895287-2907731 GCA_014706435.1 Silurus glanis
TAATAATAATAATAATAATAATAATAATAATAATAATAATAATAATATAAAAAATAAAACTCATGATTTGGGAATTTAGAAAAGAAAATCCAGCAAAGATTTGACTCCCAACTTTAAAATCCAGGAAAGCCTCGGAGTGATTAATGCGCTCTGTCCCTGAGTCTGCACTTTCAGTGTTTAGAAGTTTTATGTGGGCGGAGTCATTACTGCTACTACTACTACAGTGAGTATCTCTATAGCGTTACTGTGCCAATAAAATCCATCAAGCAGAACAAAAAGCTTCATATTCAGCTTCTCAATAAATCCTACAAAACAAAGAGCTCAGAGTTTTGTTTATTATTTTCCACAACAGCAATCTGTATTTATTTCAGAAATTGGGTGCTAATTAACTCAATACTTAAATTAATGTTTCTTTGCAAATCCCAGCGATGTTAGTATGATACAGCACCCCTGGAGCACAAAGGGTTAGGAGCCTTGCTCAAGAGCCCAAGAGTGGCAGCTTGGCGATAGTCACCTCTTCTCTCAGCCTGGCTTCCACTACTCTTTCCCATAACTTCATGGTGTGACTGATCAACTTAATTCCCCTGTAGTTACTGCAGGTCTGCACATCTCCCTTATGCTTAAAGATCAGTACCAGCACACTCCTGGTTCAAAACTCCACTGCATCTCTCCTAAACATCTCCATGTCATCTGGTCCAACCCACTTCTTACACGCTACTCTCACTTCCTCCTTACTAATCCTATCCACTTCCTGCTTCGCCATCTCCACATCATCCAACCTTCTCCCTCTCTCATTTTCCTCGTTCATCAGCTGCTCAAAATACTCCCTCCATCTTCTCAACACACTCTCCTCGCTAGTCAACACATTTCCATCTCCATCCTTTATTGCTCTAACTTGCAGCACGTCCTTCCCAGCTCGGTTCCTCTGCCTGGACAATCGCTACAAATCCTATTCTCCTTCCTTAGTGTTCAACTTCTCCTACAGCTCCTCATATGCCTTTTCCTTGACCTTCACCACATCCCTCTTTACCTGCTGCTGCATCTCCTTGTACTCCTTTTTATAGGATTGGATGTAGATCTTTCAGGATTGAATTTAGATTTAATAGAATTGGATATAGATCTCTCAGGCATAGACATAGATCTTACAGGATTAGATGTAGATTGTTCAGTATTAGACATCAATCTCTCAGGATTAGATGTTGATCTTTCAGGATCGGATGTAAATCTTATAGTATTGGATGTAGATCTCCCAGGATTGGGCGTAGATATCTCAGGATTGGATGTAGAACGTTCAGGATTGGGCGTAGATATCTCAGGATCGGATGTAGATCGTTCAGTATCAGACATCAATCTCTCAGGATTAGATGGAGATCTCTCAGGATTGGATGTAGATCTTTCAGGAAAGGCTGTAGCTCTTTCAGGATTAGCTGTAGATCTTTCATGATTGGATATAGATCTTTTAGTATCGGATGTAGATCTTTCAGCATTGGACAGCTTCGTGTGCTTCTGAACATAACATTGGTTTCAGACTTGTAAGAATTTCAACACCTGGGTCATTTAAAAACATCTGGTCTTTAATAGAGGGAATCCATTCTGCATTGTGTGAACTTTGCAGATGTTTTCTCCATAACATCAGAAGATCTCCAGACATTGTTCTTTCTTCCTGGTCTTCTTTCATACAAGACATCAAGCGTACAGTGATTCCCGCAGGTCCGCAACCTCCCAACGTCCTCTCATGTAGTCTCCCTACTGAGTTCACTCCACTGACAGCAAGAAGAAAAAGCTTTTACATTCCAGGCAACCGAAGAGCTCGGTTCAAAACCACACATGACTCAGGAGCTCACATCTTCCACGCTTGGAAGTCTGGGCTTGTCTCGCTCATCCTCGCTCGTCCTTTTCAGCACCGGAGTCAATCATAATAACTCCATCACACTAAGAGAAGCGTGGAGGTACAGTTTCCATCATGAAGTTGATTGTTTCCTGTTACAGCACATCCTGTAGTTTATTCTTTCAATATCAACAATTCATTTATTAAAGAATTGTTCATTTGTACATTTTTTTCAATTTACAGACACATTCAGCGTCCGCAAAACAACCCATTTTCATTACAAGAGCATTCTGTAGACTTTTTTCTTCTCAGCCTCATTTTTTTTTTTTACTTTTTTTTGTTTTTTTTGTTGTGGATTTTTTCAGAATTATTATTTTTAATTTTTATTTTTTTACCCTTATATTCTATTTCTTTTTTCACGTTTAAAGGTTGGACAGTCGTAAAAAGCATTTCACTGCATCTCGTACTCTGTATGTATGTGTATGTGACAAATAAAATTTTTATTTGAAATTGAAAAGCATAAACTAACCAATGCTAACGTTGCTAATGTGAATGCTAACGATGTGAATGCTAACGATATTCTTTTTTTTTTTTTCCTTTTTGCTTAACGTCATGCCAGCTTCTATAGCCATGTTCATGAAAGCCAGGTTTAGTTATACAAATATAAAACTAAACAAGATGTTTGAGATACATTTTTTTGATTACAAACCTTTTTTAAAGTCTCAGAATGAAACAAGGGGCAGAATTATTACAGTTCAGCAAAATACAGGATGAGAATTTTGGGGAATTTCCTCCTGATAATAAAAGTTCACGTGTTAGTTTGGAGTGTACTATCCGGCATCGTGTGTAAATATCTCGGTCCCAGCGATTCTAACAATATTCTTATTAGCGATCGAATGAACTAGCGGTGAGGAACTCAAAGATTTTTCTGTCCTTTTTGACCAGTACCATTTGTTAAGACTAATAATTCCTTATGTATTTTTGTTGTTGTGTGAAACGTGTCATGTTGTGGAATTTTCTTTAATAGTTTCTCTTTTCTTTCGCTCAATTTGACACGTGAACAAGTTGCTTGCTGTACGAGTGAACCCTGTGAACGCGCTACTGTCAGAGTTGTTCATCTAGAAAATCAATTAACACCTTCTGGCAGAAGTGCGCCGTGATAAAGATCCCATAATGTACAGTAGAAGAAATGTTTGTGGACACCTGAGCAGAAGATTGTTGTGTGATTCTTTTTGAACATTCATTTCAACATTAAGTTCCCATTTGTTGTTATAATGAGCTCCACTTTTCTGAGATGTTCCACTAGATTTTGTGAAGATTTATTCAGATACAAGCTAAAGGGGTTGGAGCTCTATAGGAGGAGAACTTTCACACCAACTCAGATCTTCATGGAGCTGGCTTTGTGCACAGGTGCATTGTCATGCTGGAAAAGGTTTCAGGTCTTCAAGTTCAAGTGAAGGGAAAATTTCATGCCACAAAATCCAAAGACGTCCGTTGCAACTGTATGTACAACTTTCGAGGAGGAACCACATACGTCTGGAAAGTTCAGGTGTCTCAGTACTTTTGTGGATATAGTGTATTTTTCACTACAGAACTAAGTGAAGGTCGATCACTCAGATTCATTAAAGTAACAATACGGTATTTGGAATGAAGCAGGATTAAAGTGAAAACCTTTCCCGTCATTTTTCTGCGAGAAATCCTAATCATTCCACATCAGTGAAAACGGATGATTGCTGAAGGTCTGATTGACAGGCTTCGTCTTTGAAAGGTTAGATGTCAAGTTGCTCAGAGCGTTAATCCTCCGCAGGACTCCAGGAGGCACACGCGTGGTGTTTGGAGCTCAGCAGGAACTCGGCCGATCGCTGATACCGATCGAGTCAGCGTGGATTTCAATTTGGTTTTCTCGCTTTTGATTCGCCTCCTTTCCCATTCTCTCTTCCCCGTCACTCCGTTCCTATCAAACGCATTCCGTATGGCGTGCTGAGAAGAAGAAGAAGAAGAAGAAGAAGAATGAGAAGAAGAAGAATGAGAAGAAGAAGAGCACAGTAATGCTCGCTTGATCAATAAGTACAAGACATAGAACGGCAGAATGCAATTATCTTCTCCCTCGCTTCCTCGCCGAGCTCTGGAGGGGACGGTAAATACACTCCCACTCCCGCTGCCAAGCTGCGTCCCCCCACGGTGCTTTTGTGAGGACCAAATGGCTTCAAAATGATAGAGAAAAGGTTTTTTTTTATCCCTTAAAAACCGGGGCTGTTTTTGGCAAACCGTTTGCTGCTGTGATTTTGAGACTGATTGAAAGTGATTGTTCCTAATTAGCGAGAGCATCATTAAATGAAGATTGTCCTGTTCGCCCTGTTTCTTCTTATTATTATTTTTTGATGTTCGTAATTCGTCGAATGCTTTTATTCAGCAGAGAAGTGAAAAAGAATGACAACAAAGAATAAAGCTTTTTGAGCAGCTGGTCCGCTTCTTTGTACATCAATTATCTAGTTATCCGTATTCCACTGTTGACGATGTGAGGTTTTCTTTGGTGTTGAATGCCAACGAGTCTGTAATATCAAACAAACAAACTCAAGAGCTGCTGGATGGTGCCTTCAGGAAACTCCGTACCTCCTACTGTCCAGCCACTTTGCCAACAAAATGTCCTTCAGCTACAGGTCAAGAGCTTTAGTTCACAAGAAACATCGAACAAAAGTATTGCGATCCCTGACTTTTCCAGCCATACAGTATGTGGTTCTTCTACAAACTTCTAGCACAAAGATTGAGGCACACAATTGTTTAGAGACTAGGAGACCCAAACCTCTATGAAGATATGAGTGGAAGATTTCCTGCTATAGAACCTCTTCTAACCTACATCAGTACCTGACTTTACTAACACCCTTGTGGCTGAATGAATCTCCACAGATGTCAACACGGAAAATGGGGACAAAGCTTGGAATCTGAAAGGAAGGTCAAAAACATCAGAGGGCAAGAACTCAGAATTGATGGGAATGTTATTAGCTGACACAAAGGCTACTGTAACTCAAGTAACTCACTTAATGTAACTCACTTTTTACGTCCATGGTGAGTAAAAAAGCATCTCAGGACATTGAACCATGAGGCAGATTTATGAATGCATTCAAAATGTTCCCTTTTCAGTAGAATGGAAAATAGAACTGCATGAATGACCGAGGTGTAAACAGAACCTAAAAGTCATACTTGAGTAAAAATATAGATCACTTACTGCAAAACCTACTCCATTACAAGTCACTAATTCCAATATGACCGGAAAAAAAGTCTTCGAGTATCTGATTTTTTCAGTATTTGAGTATTTGATGTGTCAAATTTTATTTGTATTTTAGGAAATACAAATAAAGTTTGACACCTGAACACTGCATTAACCATCAACACAACAGCGTCTTCAACACGCCAGAAGGAAACAAAGATCGAACAAATCGGTCAACAAAGAAAAAAAAAGACAAAAAGTAGTAAAGCGATCTTTTACAAATAAAGCTTCACTTAACAAATGAAACCACATGATCGTGTCCCAAAGCAAAAAAAAAACATTAGAATTCAATGGACAAATCAAATGAAAGTAAATAATTGTAGATAAAGTTAAATAAAAGTTGATTTTATAGCTTAAAAAAAATCTACACAACTATTTCTGTTGTGCTAAATCTGGTGCTAATTCACGGTTCGATTTGCGTTCTTCCTGTGCGAGGTTAGCGGGTGTCTATTGCTCCGATGTCACAGAGGGACTTCGATTTAACATTTAATGATCGAGGGGAGCATCGAGAGTATCTGCATGTTTACAGGCAGCTCGATTGATCACATGGCGCATCAAAACGAGCCGTGTGACGACCCTGCGTGTACTTAAACATCCGCCGTTAGCATCAAGTGACAGTAGCAGAGGTCGGCGTTTGGCTCTTACATGAATTTCAACCGCTGTGTCTTTGCCTAGTGACAGTTGCTAAGCTACAACAGTTCAGTAACCTGTTGCCGAGTGGTAATTAGAGAAGAATCAATTGCAGGCCAAAATCATTTGAGTTTAGGTGCAAAGGACTCAGTTTATTATAGACAAGTGCAATCATTTAAAGGGTTTCAGTTCAGTAGAAAAAAAATGAAGGACATCTCAGGTGGGTCCTTATGAATGTTATTCTAATGCCAACAGTAAAAAAGCCAACACAGAGACACATGTTAATGTTGGGCAGACATCATTTATTTGTTCACCATTAGGCAAAAAGAGCTGACAGACCTTCAGCCACCTTTAAATCCTTCTTCCCAACGAAAGGTAATCTTGCCATTTTACTGATCGGATGGTTGTAGGTTTAAGTCCCAGTATCGCCAAGCTGCCGCTATTTGGGTCTTTGACCAAGGCCCTTAAGACTCTGTGCTCCAGGGGGCTGTATCATGGCTGACCCTGCTCTCTGACCCCAGCTTCCTAACATCACTGGTACTTTATGCGAAGAAAGAATTCTACTGTACTGTAAAAAAAAATACAAGTATAAATCCTCTTTCATACTTTACCTTCCTTTAATGTTATTTTGTCTTTGGAGGAACCAGGTTCAACTGAAGAGACTGGACATTGGCATATTTGTACTTTTTGCCCACTTGAGTCATTCAGTTTGGTCAAGTCAGAGGTCTAATGAAAGATAAAGTGGTAGTTAAGTGCTTAAGATGTTGGACGTCTGATTTAAAGGGTTCAAATCTCAGCAACACTCAGCTGCCACTACTGGACTCTTGAGTACGACCCTTAACCTGCAAATGTTCAGGTGTAGAAATAAGATCATTGTAATGTGCTCTGGACTAAGACACCTGCCAAATGCCATAAATGTAAATGCGCTAATGTTTGGCCAAACTTAAGCGCTGGACGTATTGTCTGTTGAGAAGACTATTTATAAGTATAACTGCTGCTATTCTGACCGCGTGTGTTACCACGTTTCCTTACGGACAGCAAGTTAGAACAAAGAGCAAACGTGAAATCCTTCGCGAAACCAAATCTGCCACGGAGACGTTTAAAATGACATGCGTTTGACATATGATACAACATATGATACGTTGCGTTTTGCAACGATTCGTCGAGGTGTTTTGAGCGAAAATCACCAGAAGTTGACGAGAGCTCAGGAAAACCTTCGGTGAGGACAGGTTCCAGAAGTGGCAGGAACTCTGGGAGGGATTATTTTAAAGATGATTGTGTGTAAACATAGATAAATAAAGTACTTTCTTGTAAACAGAGCAAACCTTTTGACACCACCTCGTATTTCTGGCATTTGGCAGAAGCCTTCATCCAGAGCAGGATTGTCTAATCTTTTTTACAAAAGGCCGGTGTGGGTGCAGGTTTTTATTCCAACCAAACAAGGGCCACATCTGATAGTCCATTGAAAATGAAGATCTAAACGGGTTGTTTCTTTAGAATGAAAATCTCCTTGTGGAAAAAATTGGACACTCCTGATCCAGAGAGACTTAAAATGATCTCTTCTGAGCAGATGGTAGCGGCTGCTTGTCCAACATCCAACAAGTACCAAAAGCAGTCCTGTAACCACACTCAATCCTACTCAAGGGAATTAAGTGGAATACTATTCCCTGATGTCTGTCTTCTGAAGTCCTTACATGTCTTGTGATGGCAGACTCTGTCCTAATATGTGCTGAGTGAAAGAGTACAATCGATCATGTGGGTTGAAGTGGACCAATCAATCTTTCTTAATCAACACCATCTTTCGAGAGGCTGCAGCTATAGATGCACCAACAACCTCAGCATTTAATCCATTTTCCTCTGGACAAAGTAGCTATCATTTTCTAATGTATGGATATTATCCACACCATCATCTTCCTTTCCTTCTCCAATCAATATATATAATTATGATTTCAGTGTTTCTCTACAGTACATCATACACACTACATGGGATTACACCCTGAATCGCATACTTATTCATAATTCTGCATCATTTTGCTTCATAAACAGTGTGAGTATTGTGTGTGATGAACTTCAGGAACCTGGATGATGCACTTATATGTCAACCAAAAAAAAAAAACCCAGTGTGGAATGTTGGATGCTTCATGCACTTAGCAGAGGCAGGTTGCTTTAGTAGCATAGGAGGGGCAGGAAGAGGGGTGGGGCTACCAGGTGCTAATCCTTGGACCATTCATTTGTGGAGATGATTATGCCTCTGTTTTATGGTGCTTGTGGTCATGTTGGGCATTAAAGGCAGCAGTGAGATATTAATTTTTTTAATATTTAGCTTCTTGGAAGTTCTCCAGGTGTTTTTAAGGAGTCCTAGTCTCTGCAAAAATTTCTACTTGGAACCCTACCTGAAAGGAAAACACTGTGGGCTTGTACAGCAAACTCTTAATTAACTCCCCCAAGAGAACAACTCAAGACCCCTTAAAGGTAATAAAACGCTTGTTATTCGAGCGCTTTATTATTTATTTATTCATTTATTCATTTATTTATTATGTAGGTGGAAGACGCAGTCTGCTTACATATTATAGGAGGGGCAGGAAGAGGGGTGGGGCTACCAGGTGATGACTGTTGGACCATTTATTTGTGGAGATGATTATGCTTCTGTCTTATGGAGCTTGTGGTCATGTTGGGCATTACAGGCAGCAGACATATTTTAATTAACAAACTCATTTTCTATGCTAAAGCTAGCAGTGTCACTTTACATCAGTGGTTCTCGAAAATGTAGAGAGCGCCCCTCTAGTGGGGAATAAAAACATGACAGGGAGGGGAAAACAGTTAGGGTACCTAACACAACTACACATTTATTTTCTTTATTTTTAAACTTGATGCTATTTAATGTTATTGATTTAGAACATGATATTTCATTTTTTTATGTTTTTAACTTTTAAAACTTGAAAATCCACCCCCTCTGGGGAATGGCAGAAAGCTGTTTAAGAACCACTGCTTTATGTGCATTTTTTCAATCAATTTTATTTGAGTTTTACTTTTTGTTTGTGTCTCATTTGAGACAATTCTTCTCAAAATGTACTGTACCTTCTCACTAGAACAGTAATGTACTGTGTGCATTATGTATGTAGTAATGCACTATTTTTGCCTAAGCCACTGTGCACCTTGGTGACTGCCTCTGAGTATTTATAAGCCCAATTTGAGATAAAAACCTATTGCATCAACCCTGGTATTAGCTGTCCTGTCCACGTCTCCTCCCCCAAGCAGCAGGACTCCTGGCCTAAATCATTGCAGTTCCTATTTTTGACCACCAGTTGAGATAATAACACTAACCCGGGTATTGAATCAGAGTAGTGAGCATCCTGACTGCTTTTTACTCGTCTACAAAGGTGAGCAAACCAACAAAACATCTGGCAAACAACAGGATTTTCTCATAACATTGTCAAAAAAACGAAAGAACGTAACTAGGATTCGCTCACACAGACTTTATGAAATACTATTTACATTTATGACATTTAGCAGATTCAACTGAGCATTTTAAGGTTAAGGGCCTTGCTCAAGGGCCCAGTGGGATTTGAGCTCTTGACCTTCTGATCCCCAATCTACATTATATAATTTCATTAAGTGTCTTGGCTATCAGATCTCTGCCTTCCCTCAGAAGTCACCATCCAGGTGTTTCACACCAACACTGTCTGTTGTGAGTGAAATCTAACCACCTCCACCTCCACCTGCCCCCATCCCCTGTGTTATTGTTACCTCAAAACATACAGGGAGTTCATTCTTTTGCAGCACATCTCCCTGCAGGTTGTCTGATTCCGAAAAGAGACCGACAGTGCCGTGAAAAGCAAAGCGCAGTACGAATTGTTCTTCCTTTTCCTCTTAACTTCACAATGTTGTCAGTTCGTGGACGCATTTCAACCATCGAATGTATGAAACGTGGTTTTGAAAATTCCTCACGTATAAACGGCTGTCGTTCGGAGGAAAAAAATCTAAAAAGAGGCTTTTCAGATGAGCTTCGCTCTTTCATTGCCTCGTCATACAGGTGAGCTTCCTGACAGTTTATTTTCTGGCTCAGTGGAATCTTGTGAAAGAACCGTTACTCCCATCTCAGTGTGGCTTTGGATGTGCAGGTGGGAAGCTGCAACCAACAATTAACCCAGCAAGAACTCCTCCTGCTACAGGGATTGTTAGACTCCCAATTCGTCTGGAAATCATCACCTGATTGCTACAAACGGCTCAGGGGAAAAAAACTATTAAAATCACATGAGCAGATCTTAATTACAAGACTGGTCAGAGAGTATTGTTTCCTCTAAACCACAGAGTTTCTTAATGTCCTTATCGTTTCTTTAGTAGCATTCAGAAGAACGTATACTGAATGAGGTGTACATGCATGCTGTGGTATCACTGTTTTCTGTCAGGAGACATCTGCAGTAAGATTTTAAAAGGAGTCTCTAATGTCAACATTAAAACATACACTGATCAGCCATAACATTATGACCACCTGCCTAATATTGTGTTGGTCCCCTTCTGCAGCCAAAACAGTCATGACCCTTCGAGCATCAACATCATGAACTTCTTCAGCAGTTTGAGCTACAGGAGCTCGTCTGTTGGATTGGACAACACGAACCAGCCTTCGCTCCTCACGTGCATCAATGATCCTCGTCCCCCACGACCCTGTCGCCGGTTCACCACTGTTCCTTCCTTGGAGCACTTTTGATACTGACCACTGCAGACCAGGAACATCCCACAAGAGCTGCAGTGTTGAAGATGCTCTGACCCAGACGTCTAGACGTCACATTTGTCAAACTCGTTCAAATCCTTACAACCATTTTTCCTGCTTTTAACATCAACTTTGAGGACAAAATGTTCACTTGCTGCTTAATAAATAAATCCACCCACTAACAGGTGCCATGATTAAGAGATCATCAGTGATCTTCACTTCACCACTCAGAATGTTATAATGTCATATGGCACCGCAAGAACCATGGAGCATGGATGCTCATTCCGTTCCGTTCAAGGAAACCCTCAGCTAACATACTGTAGAAGGTTCATCCTGCCTGTTGTTGACGATAAATAAATTGAATTGGCGATGTTTTACAACTCAAACTACTTAGTCATGTGACCCAGTCGTCAGTGTCCTGTTGTGTCATGAGCCATGGTTTGGGAAGTGGTTTCTCAGTGGATATATAGGAATGTTGCTTAAAAAAATGGAAATCGAATACAGTGTTAATATGAGGCAGGAATAATAATGCTTTAATTTCCTTGTGTTTGTTTGTGTGTGTGTGTGTGTGTGTGTGTGTGTGTGTGTGTGTGTGTGTGGTGGGGGTAATAAGGTTGGAAGGGGAAGCACTTTTCAGTCTCCAGCTATTGTGTATGCGAATTATGCGAATCATTCCATCATTCAGAATAGTCACACATACTGGATTTTGCCTTCTGGGAATAATGTTGTATGAAACAGGAGGAAAAACAATAAAGTTCTGACACAAATTTGATTTATCTGTATATTGGGACACTGACGGCTAGATGTCTGGTCACATGACCACACAGTCACCACTGGCATTTATTTATTAAAACACTTCCTGATCAGACACTGTACAATTCCAAACACACACTATACGTCCAACTGTTCGTGGACACCTGACCAAAGGATTGCTATGTGCCTCTATTTGAACATCTCATTCCACACTGAGTTCCCATTTGCTGTTATAATAACCTCCACTCTTCTGGGAAGATGTTCCAGTAGATTTTGTGGAGATTCTTTCAGCCACAAGGGTGATAGTAAATTCAGGTAGTGATGTAGGTGAGAAGGTGCGGAGGACTGGGGTGCAGCGTTCACATTCATCCCATAGGTGTTTAGTAGGTTTGGAGCTCTAGAGCAGGAGATCTTCCACTCCGACCCATGTAAAGTAGATCTTCATGGAGCTGGCTTTGTGCACATGGGTCTCAAGTGAAGGGAATATTTATTTCCGCGGCATCCTGAGATGTTCTGTAGAAGAACCACATCTAGCTGGAAAAGTCGGTTGTTCCAATTCTTTTGGTCCCACTGTCTACAGCAATGAACCCGAGTATCTGGAATCTTGTCCAGTATATCGACCGGGGAACATCATAATGAGGCCTAAATCAGCGAACACGCCGCCTCCGGTGCCAAACCAGGCTGCTAGTCACGCTCTCGCATCCTGAAAATGCCCCACACTTCCTCCGACTCTGCTAAGTAGCGTAAACAAAAAAAGCTAGTTATTGATATTCCTGCTTGAAGAATCAATTCAACACACAACGGATCGGAGAAGAAACCCGAGCTGAAGCCCGCATCTGGGTCATAATTAGATTTCTCTACATCGGAGATTATAAAATGAGTTATTAACCACGTAACGAGCGAGCGCCAACGTGAGGTGATTAAAGCTCGGCCCGCGTTCCCTCGAACCGCGCGCTAGACGTCGACTGAATAATTAAAAACCTCCAACTCGATCAATTGGTATATAAAAGACTGTATTCAGATCCAATCCATAGCTAATGTTCTAATGAATAATGAATCGTGCTGAAAATCTGATCGGTTTTTATCCACATGAGATTTCCATACTGGAACAATGAACTACTTCCTGTTTAACACATTGATTAGTTTCTATAGTGATCAGGAAACAGGAAATGGAAATGCTTTGAGAAATGAACATGCGAGAACAATGGAAGATGGAAATCTGAGGTACGGGAGCGAGGGGGGGGGGGGGGGGGG
>JAAIIK010000074.1:2915641-2932738 GCA_014706435.1 Silurus glanis
AGATAGATAGATAGATAGATAGATAGATAGATAGATAGATAGATAGATAGATAGATAGATAGATAGATAGATAGATAGATAGATAGAGGTACACAGCAACGGAATATATGTACATGTATGATGTAAAGTAGCCAGAAAAAGTATAATAGTATCCTGATACACTACAAGGGCAAATGTTTGTGGACACCTGATCATAAAATTAGTATGTTCCTCTTTCTGAACATCTTGTTCTAATCTAATCTAATCTAATCTAATCTAGTCTAATTTTGATTATGTACCGCTAGATTTTGGAGTGTGCTTGTGGAGATTTTCTGATCATTTAGTTACAAGGGTGTTAGTAAAGTCAGGTAGTGATGTAGGTGAGAAGGTGAGGAGGTTCCTGGGGTGCAGTCAGCGTTCACATTCATCCCAAAGGTTTTTAATAGGGTTAGAGCTCTAAAGCAGTTTGGGTCATTTTGAGAAAATTCATTGTTGACAAATAAATAAATATCGAAGAAGAAGTTGGAGTTACACATGCCCCTGAGATACCAGTGAATCTTCTGATCCTCCCTGTTTAATCCTGACTCCCTACTTCAGGATGGAGTTATTTTCCATTGGAGACCACTCTACTGCTGCTATAGATGCTTCCACATGAACAGTCTAAAGATCCATGAGGTTCCTGTGGAGGGTCTGTAGTTAATATAAACACTCTGCTAATATTTTCGGGTGCAGTTACTATGGACAGTTTTTGCATTCAATTCTCCACCAGTGAACAGTTTATAACCTCGACAGTGATGGAACTGTAATGAATGGACATTCGGAGTTGAGGATGAGGATGAGGATGGGTCTGGTTCCTCTTTAGGTTTCCTCCTCATGAAATCTCAGGGGGGTTTTCTTGCCACAGTCACCACTTGTTTGCTCGTTACGTATAAATCTAGAAGAGATAAACGTGTTTCTAAATGTAAATGTATATAACATACTGTATATGCTGTAAATCTGCTTTGAAACAAAACACAAATAACATGGAATTGAATTGAAAGGACATGAAAGAGGCAAAAAGAAAAATTGAAACGAAAGAGTTAATTAGTCTCTCACACACACACACACACTCTGATCTTGGCTCTCGTTCCGTATCAGTGCGTGACAGCATCTATTTGCATCCTCGCGCAGTCTTTCGAATTTTCAGCTCCGTGCACTGAGATTTCGTCGTTTTTCTCTCCACGTTGTCATGAGAGCAGATATATTTGGATTCTTCTTACAGATATTCATGAAGAACCGTTTCATCAGCAGAGGCTGAGCCTGATCAGATCAGAAGGTTACTCACTCTGCGTGTGCACGAAGCTCCGATTCGACTCGTTCGCTTCGTTATTTCTATAATTACGCCCCGTAAGTGTGCAACGTATCCGACAAGCGTGCCAGATGTGCCGTAAGAGCTCTGGATGGCGATTCAAACCGGGAACGGAATCCCGTCCTCCGTCACTTCCTCTCAGGACGCAGATGTGTTTCTCGTACACAGAATCGGGTGCTCAATCGTTTACATTCACAGTTGGCAGACGCCGGTATCCAGAGCACCTTAACATCAGGGCCTTGAAGTCTCGGTCAATGCCTAGAAACACTTCTTGATTCTGGTCCACTGGGTCACAGACTAAAAATACAAATTTGACCAAAAGTTTTTGACTTTCTCAGCCCTGTATGGTTCTTCAATCTGTTTCATTTCTTTACATGAGCACAAATCACAAAATCTAGTGGAACATCCTTCCCAGAAGAATGGAGGTTAATCTAACAGGAAACGAGGATGAACTGTGGAATGAGTAGCAATCTTATGCTCAGGCGTCCGCAAACGTTTGGCCATGGAATGTATTTCCTCCCCGTCCACAATAATTAGTGTTTATTCATCATTGCATGAAAAACACAGTTATTTCCTTTTACACAGAAAGTGTACAGTAATTTAAAGCCATGAGTAGATCCAGAAGTAATCACCGCTCTGCTGGTTCTCCTGCTCACATTCGTCATGTTTTCGTTCGTTCGAGTCGCAGTGACATTTTTCATTTCTTAGTCACGCAGCGCACAAAAGTCAGCGCAATAACCGGTTCGGTCCCTGAGCACTCTTTAAAAAAACATAAAATGACGGGTGAGATGTGAAACACGCTCCCGAGCGATTCGAGACTCTCCTGAAGTACGCTGAGCACGCTCTGGTCTGAAGGGTTCTTCTGGTTTAGAGCACTGCAAATCTACCCGTGTCAGGCTGAAGACTCGGCGTCAGTCAGTGATCCAGGAAGCCTCAGGGGTTTCATACATGCTGTTTTCTTGTTCTGCACGGTTCACACCTCCGATCTGTACAGTACGTTTCAGATCTGACTGAAAAAAACTGATCTGCTCGTGTGAAGAGATTGAGTCCAATCTAACTGACATTCTCATCTGATTCCAATCTGAGGGGAAGCTATTGCATAGGGTAGATTTCACCGTGTGTGTGTGTGTGTGTGTGTGTGTGTGTGTGTGTGTGTGTGTGAGCTCATGTTACAGATTTTAATCTGTAGTAAGTCATTTTGAGGTTGAATGGGCAACAAAATGACATTCCGAGGCAGATAACAGATGCAGACCCAAAGAAACTTTAATATTCGTGAGGAATACAGTCAACAACAACAACAACACAAATAAAACACAAAGTGTTATACAAAACACAATGGGCACACAAGGTGTCATAGTAATAATATTTTCATTATTATTTTATTATTATTATTATTATTATTATTATTATTATTATTATTATTATTATTATTATTATTATTTATTTATTACATTTTTGTGTGTGTGTGTGTGTGTGTGTGTGTGTGTGTGTGTGTGTGTGTGTGTTAAGGTCTGTTTATTTGTTTTTATTTGTTATTATTTAAATTTACTTAAATTACTATTTATTACTATTTTGTCACTATATCTTTTATAAATTACGATCTATTTTTGTTTCTATTTTCGACCATATTTTAGAATAATTAATTTTTTTTTAAAAAGGAGGAATTAAATTTTGAAATTGTTAATATTTTTTTTTAAAGAAAATTATCTATTTAAAATTAAAATAATGTTGATGGTCATTGTGTTAAATCAATTATTTATTTATTATTATTAATTATTAATATTATTATTATTATCATCAATATTTTAATAGATTTTTTTATATTATTTAAAACATTTGTTTAATTTATTCACTGTATTTATTATAGAAACGTGCTCTATATTGATTTATAGGTTCTTACATTTTTAATATTATATTCAGCAAAACATATATGTTAAAAAAATATCACTTTTTTTCCAGAATAGAAAATTAGTAACTGTATTATATGATTCTATCACATTATTTATATTTGGTCACAAATCATTTATGTTTATTCATAATATTTTTCTAAAATATCTATAAAAAAATTTCATAAAGATTTTATAACATTAATAATATTTAATATTTTTATGTGCTTAAATGAGGTACTGTATATCATATAACCTATAAACTATTTAAGGACACAGTAATTTATATTTGTAAAGGTAGTGAAGGTAGTACAGACCATGTTTGATACTAAACACACACACACACACACACACACACACACACACACACACATTTGATCATATTACATGCCTCATGCACATACAGGTGTGGCTATTACAAAGTCTACAGAGGTTTCAGTTATTTTAATACACATAAACATCTAATTCAGGATCCAGATCTGTGAAAACCTTCATGACAGAATCCTGACCAACTGTGTCTACACCAGTAACACACATCACCAGCTTAATGACGCTTCTGTTCGTAAGAGACTGCATGCTCGGCCCTCAGGGAGCCAAAACTTTCGCACGCCCAGTCGAGCCCGGTGCAGGATCGTTTCAGCTCTCTGTAAATCCCAGAGGCAGCTGGAAAAAGTTGTTTACTCGGGTATTTGTACATGCTCAGACATAAATCTTTGCAGTTGTCCGTTTTTTCTTTTCTTTTTTTGGAGCAATTAAACATAATATCTACTTACAAACAAACCATTCTGTCGTTTTCAAACAAGCGCCTTTTTATTGTGTTTTGTTTTTCTTTAATTAACTGGGAACAAATCGAATGACTTCTTTCCAAACGACATAAAATCCCAATTAAGTTTGGTTGAGATTTATGGAAGCGATGCACTGAATGTTTAGCATCGGCGTCTGTGTGGGGGGGGGGGGGGGGGGGGGGGGGGCGCTGACTTACGGTCACTGAGAACTTACTAATCAATCTTTTAATAACTTTGAGTGCAAACGTGAACTAAACTGTACATCTGAGCATAAACACTTCCACATTGAGTCTCTATTCGATGTTATAACATCCTCCACTCTTTTGGGAAGATGTTGTGGGGATTTGTGGAGATTCATTCAGCTACAAAAGTGTTAGTAAAGTCAGGTAGTGATGTAGGTGAGAAGGTGAGGAGGTTCCTGGGGTGCAGGCAGCGTTTACATGCATTAGTTCAATAGGGTTGGAGCTCTATAGCAGGAGATCTTCCACGCATTTCCAACCCGTGTAAAAGCAGATCTTCATGGAGCTCGGCTTTGTGCACAGGGGTATTGTCCTGCTGGAACAGGTTTGGATCTCCTAGTTCAAGTGGAGGGAAATTTCAGGCTACAGCATCCAAAAGCTTAGTGTCCTTATACCTTTGGATATAACAGTAAATAAAAAAATGTTCATGCTCACATGAAAGCTGCCTTCCCACTTTTTCTTCCACCTCACCCTGCAGCGATCCTACAGGAAGGTCGCCATCCCATCAGACTCCTAGTTTACTCATACGATATTCAATGCTGGTTAGCGGTAGGCGTGTTTGTGGGCGGAGACAGAACTTTTTGAAGGCAAAACGCATGTTTTTCATCCTCAACCCATTACACCGAATGGACTCTGTACGACCTGCTGTTATAGATTTTCAGTGCTGGATCACGGAGCTCGCCATTATCTTCCCCTCCGTCTTCCCAAGCACCCGTGTGAGTGACTGAAGCTCCGCCCACACCATTTACTGTAGGAGTGTGTTCCATTAAAAACTCAGCGGACGGACGTCAGGGTGCGATTTTTACACATCATCAATCCACAACGTTTCTGCAAAGAGAAAATGTCTGCTGTGCCGTGCATCGTGTAGCGTTTCAGCCTGGAACTGAAATCGATTCATCTGGGAGGATATCACGTATATCATTTATAAATAAACCGTGCATCATGTACCACTACAAAAAATGGTGGAAGTGGCAAAGACACTGGTATAATTAGCAAATACAACATTTTAAAGCCGTTTACACGTTGCAGAAGTATTTACCCCTGTTGCACCGAACAAATGAGAGGAGGCCATACACTATATATCAATGACCAGATAAAGAAATGTTATTTTTCCCCGGGGATTTATGGTAAAGTTTCGAGTTTCCTGGAAGGCACATTGGAAACTCGGCCAGTGTATTCAGAAATATGCAGTATATATATATATATATATATATATATATATATATATATATATATATAGTTTTCGAGGCTAGTTTCGTAACATGCCAACAGATGGCAGCACAAGGCTGTACGCACAGTCACAGGGAGCACCGACCTTCATAAGTCACTGTGTACATCGGGAGCCGTGCGACCGGTGCTATTCTGAGCGCGTGCAAGCAAGCTCTCACATGAGTTTCTCGCCAGAAACCACACGATTTCACTTCCGCACCCACCCTACTCGCCAGATTTGGCTCCTGCGGACTTTGCAATCTTCCCGAAGATGAGGATCCAGCTCATGTTTTAGCAAAAAAAATACTTCCAAAAATAAGACTTCCAGGAGACATTCCAGAAGTGGCAGGAACACCGGGAACGCTGTATTATGATCCTGAATATACAGATTGTATATTCATATACTGAGTATATGTCTGTTTATCTACATTATATGGACAATAGTAATGGGACACCTGACTTTTTCAGCAATATGTGGTTCTTCACCATTTTTTGCACATAGTTGGAGGCATGCAGTTGTACAGGAACGTTTTAGATGAAGGAACATCCAGTTTTCACTTGAACTAGGAACCCAAACCTGTTCCAGCGTTACAATGCCCTTGTGCACAAAGCCAGCTTCCTGAAGATCTTCTTTAAATGAGTTGGAGTGGAAGAACTCCTGCTATAGAGCTCCATCTCTATTCAACACCTTTGGGATGCATGTGAATGCTGACTGCATCCTAACTCACTGCATCCTAACCCCAGACCTCCTCACCTTCTCACCTACATCACTACCTGACATTACTAACACCCTTGTGGCTCCACAAACACTTTCCAACATCTAATAGAACATCTTCCCAGAAGAGTGGAGCTTATTATAATATCAAACGGGGACTGCATGTGGAATGGGATGTTCAAAAAGCACCTACGAATATTCTTATTATATTAAATATTAAACTCGAGAAGAGGGCAGAGGGGTAGACCGGAGATCGTTCATGTTTTAGATGGAATTGAAGAAAAGGGTTAGTCGCAGGTGCTGCAAAGTTCAATTAGGAGTGCACTTAATGTGGATAAATATGGCCTTTTTTAATTATTCCAAAAACATTCCATCACCCTGTGGAATAAAAAGCCCTGGCTTGTTGCTGGTGTTTTTGCATAATAGAAGAAGACATGAAGGAAATAGAGCCTCTCGAGCGAGAAGAGAAAAAGCTATTAGGGAATATTTGACTGGTTAAAAAGAGGGGAAGTGAGGGAGCTGTCTGGCTTTGGCGAGCGCAGAGAGGCAGTTTGCGTCCTGATAATCGCTCCGTTGCCTGGGGAGCTTTTGTAGCGAGGCAGCTTGGCAGTTGTTTCGGTGAGTGTGATAACACACAAAGCACCAATAGCCATCATCAAACGGTCGCGACGTCCGTTCGAGCCTACTCAGCTCAAAACAGCGTCACGACGAGGGTAAAATCAGTGTCTTTTGGTGTTAAGTATAAGTATAGAGTTGTCTCTTATCGCTCGTATTGTTGTATTGTGTTCAGATGGGCAGGAATGTGGGAGGATAAATAAACTGTTGATTTAATTGAACAGCAGCTCTGACAGTAAGAAGGATCATGTGTAAATGTTACTGTTATTATTTTCTTTTAGGGTTTTGCATCTCCATAACTGAGGCTGATGTGATTCACATCTCATTGCACATGCATGCTCTGCAATTCAATGTGGTACAGATAGTCTGCTTTCATTTCTTTGGTTCAGACAGACAGCAAATCAATTGACTTAAGTGCCTTTTGACTTAACGCGTGGCCCCTTTTACTTACTTTGTATTGCAAAAAAGGAAAAAAATGATCAAATAAATCCAGACGTTCTTTTCCTGTTGTGTCTGCAGGAAGATGCAGCTCTACCTCTGCCATGTTAATCTGTATTCTGTGTGGACACGCCTCGGTCTCCGTAGCAGCAGCGGTGCTGAGAGAACGCGCTCTAGAAACAGTTTAAGTCAAGTCAAGTCAAGTTTATTTCTATTGCGCTTTTCACAACAGACATTGTCTCAAAGCAGCTTTACAGAAATCAACAGTGAAGGTGAATGGTGTGTATTTATCCCTGATGAGCAGCCGTGGCGACTGTGGCAAGGAAAAACTCCCTTAGATGTTATGAGGAAGAAACCTTGAGAGGAACCAGACTCAAAAGCAGAACCTCATCCTCATTTGGGTGACATCAAGAGTGTGATTATAGTCTTTAAACACTACAGAACACTGGAGAGTGAGAACTAACATGAGCACTGGAGTGTGTGATTATAAGTAATGTTCTTTCTACAGTCTTATACAGTCTTTATGGTTATAAAACACCAGCTTCTCCATGCCAGAGTCTTTAAACACTCCAAGAGGTCCAATGTCCAAACTCCACACATGTAGTGGGATCCAATTGGCAGTGGTACGTCCCTAGTGAAGAAACATCAATCTACATATTCTATATTGGTCACAAATTATTGGTCACTTTATAAATAATATTAATTAATTAATTAATAATATTAGTTAATTTTTTAACCGATGCAAATATGTTAAAAACGGTTCATCAGTATACAAATGCCAACTTGTTTCCGAC
Organism: Silurus glanis; assembly: GCA_014706435.1. Lineage (NCBI taxonomy): Eukaryota > Metazoa > Chordata > Actinopteri > Siluriformes > Siluridae > Silurus > Silurus glanis. The sequence continues at coordinate 2,923,650 of JAAIIK010000074.1, forward strand.
TCGCACTTTTTAAAATCGATGCGAATCAGTTAATCTTCCCATCCGTACGCTACATGCAGGAAGGAAACCTGGAGAACACTGTAGGAAACCCCGATGGACACAAGGAGAACATATGAAATTTTCAACTTTGCATCAAATCATGGATATACAGTAACATCCCTAATGTATAAAGAAACAGCACATCCACAAAATTGTATTTTACTATAAATAAAGACGTTTAGGGAACATGTATGGGAGGAGTCTCCAGTGTCAGCGCTCCATCACAGTCAAATTTAAAGCTGATTTTCCATGCGAACACTGTATTAGCAAACACCTTAGCGATCGCATGAAATACAATCGAAACCAGAGATCGACCAGAGATTGTAGGAACTACACATTACAGACAAAAGTATTGGTACCCCTGACTTTTCCAGCCATATATGGTTCTTCCTCAAACTGTTACCACGATTGTATCGGACGTCTTCGGATGCCGTGACATGAAATTCACTTCACTTGAACTAAGAACCCTGTTCCAGCATGTACGTTTAATCATGTTATTTATTATAATAGCAAATGGAGACTAACTGTGGAATGGGATGTTCAAAAGTCCCACTACATTTTCATTAACATTAACAAAGTCAATGAGAAAAAAATGCAGATTTAAAACCTACATTTAGGAAATAGATGATAATTGCGATCGATTGGATGGTTAGAAGGACATCCTGACATCATAACTGTGGAAGATATTTGCTCGCATCACCACCGGGAGAGAGTTTTAACAAAAAAAAAAAACTAATGGCTTTATTATTTCTATCATACAATTTTGCTGAAATGAGTCCTGGTCCTCGGTGTAATCACACTGAGTGATGTGCACCGAATCCACACGAGCGTGTTTTACTCTATATGATGATTCAGACTCATTTCTGCTTTGGTTTTTATTTTATTTTTTTGGACGTGCGCCGACACACGAAACAAATCGTCCACTTTCCCCTGATCTCGTTCTGGCATGGACGGCGCCGTACGTAGCAAAGCGAAGCGGCTATTAGCTTGATTTAATGCCTCTATAGACACAATCGTTTGATTTATTGTTCGAGCTCAACCAATCGCTTTTAATGAAACACAATAAAAATGGAATTTGGGGTATAATTTCATTTTCGTGCCGTTCATGATCGTTCATTCCAGAGAGTATAAAAGTGCTTTTTATATCACTTGGCAACCCCCCATTAGGTTTATATACATATTATGTCTTTATGTATTTAATTATGTTTATCTTTTGATTCATTGATTGCATTTAAATAAAAGATAAACTGGAGACGGTAATAAATGATGCTTGGTTTTAAAAAAAAACAATTCTAAATGTTCACACTCGAAAAGAAAACAGTTTAATGCCACTTTTCACTGAGAGAGACAAATAGAAAAGCACTGCGGTGGTGTTGGAGGAATCTAGGCTAAGGACAACTTCCTCCTCCGAGGTTTATTTAGTGTTTCAGAATCGAAAGTTTTGCTCCGCTTCATTTGCTCCGTTATTTTATACTGTGTTTTACAATATACGGTTGTATATAATAGTTGCTCTTCTAATAACCTCCACTCTTCTGGGAAGATGTTCTGCTAGATTTTGGAGTGCGCTTGTGGAAATTTGTGATCATTCAGACTAGGGGTCGACTGTTTTATCGGTTCATCTATTTTTCCGACTTCCGGTCTGCTGTCATTACGAGAGCGACCTCTAGAGGTGAATCACTAACCATGTGCTGTTTGTTTTTACACGAGAGACTGCGCGCTGCATGGAGAGCGCTATATAATATTTATTTATACATTTTCTCATTTTTCTGATATTTTTTTGTCATTAATCATATAATTATACTTATTTCATTTCGGTTCTCAAATTTTAATGATTCAGTACTGATTTTTTGTGGGGTTTTTTATATTTTTATATTAAAGTTCAGAACTATTTTACATGGAGTGTTTGTTTTTTTTATTATCTAAGATCCATTAAAAAAACTATTGGTTGTTATAAAACTATTATATCATCATCAGTAAAACTTGAAGTCAGACACAAGGGTATTAAAAGTAAAGTCAAGTAGTGATGTAGGTGAGAAGGTGAGGAGGCCTGAGGTGCAGTCAGTGTTCACATTCATCCCAAAGGTGTTCAGTAGGAGTGGAGCTCTATAGCAGGACATCTTTCACCCAACCCATGTACAGCAGATCTTCATGAGCTGGCTTTGTGCACAAGGGCATCCTCATGCTGGAAACAAAAGTAAAAAAGTAAAAGCATTTTTGCATTAGTGTTAAAAGTGAAAAAAATAAAAAATCACTTTGCTTTTCTTTTCATTCCAGTTCCACTCGAGGACGATGCACTGACCTTTACATTTATCACCTGATGAGTGTGAAAATTATATTGTAAATTTCCAACAGCGTTAATGAGAATAATCCAAACCAGTCTCTCCTTCTCTCTCGCTCTCTCTCTCTCTCTCTCTCTCTCTCTCTCTCTCTCTCTCTCTCTCTCTCTCTCTCTCTATCCCTATTTCACTCTCTATAATATTGGCAGATAAACTCATTTCAGGTCACGTCCTGATTCTTTTGGTAGTTTTTCAGAATTCAGCTCCCGCTAGTTCTGCCAGGTTTTTCAGCAATTCATTGCATGCTTCATATCACTTTTACTCCACTTTTTTTAACGCCTCTGGTTTTAAACATTGTGATATTTATACTCTTCACACAGCATTGGTCTTAATTATAAGATAAGACCATCACCTGGGTTTCTTGTTCATGATTCATAATTCATGAAGGATGTAGGTCAAAAGGTTTGCTCTCAGGAATGAATGCGGTGATATTATCTGTAGATGTATGCTATTATCCCGGATCTCATTGAGCTTCCCCTTGAGTTGAATGCGTACCGAATGCCAAGACCAAAATAAATAATGTGATTTAAAGCTTGCGTATTCTCCATGTGTGGTATCGGGTGTAGCGTACACGTGCTCCGGTACTGCAGGTGGTGCTGTTGCGTTCAAGAAACTGAAAACAAGATGAAAACATAAAATGATGAACACTAACGGCTCAGTAATCACAACAAAACTGGACGAATTACTTTGCAAACAGAAAATGTACAGGAAGTAGCATATGTGAACACTTGACATTTATTACACATTTATTTTTATGCCCTTATCCAGAGCAAATTATTTGCACAACTGAGTAATTGGGGGTTAAGGGCCTTGCTCAGGGGGCCAGCAGTGGTGTGACTCATGACCACAGGCCAAAACAAAACACATGGCTACTAGGGATATATATATATATATATATATGTCTAATAGTTCAGACTTGTTCGCTTTCACAGTGCATTCTTTCACTGCATGATTCAGTCTATTAAAATGCATTTAGTACGATCACAAAATTCAAGATATGGAGGCAGAAAATGTGTACATTTATATAAGTTTATATAGTTAATCAATATCACATTTTTTTTCTCTCTAAAAATCAATTTTCTAAATATTTTTTACAATTTATATTAGATTAGATTTATATTGCATGATTATTATTATTATTATAAAATACTGATTTAATTTGCTTGGGAACAGCCAAAATGTCTTGAAATGTAAGAATTTGACTCCAAAGATGATGCATATGTTTAGAAAAAATGTCTTTATAAAGGTAAAAAAAAAAAAAACTATTTAAACTTTAGAGATAATTAACCTGTCCCTGCTGTAAACTGGCCACCACACAGAATATGAAGAATATCAAAACTTTTAGGAGTCAGCTGTCCACAGTACTCCTTAAGGTGCCAGCACAATAACACACTCAGCAAAATGTTGTTAAATTATCGTCATCGATAAAATCCCAAAAATTATAGAGATATCTTTTATTTGTCACTATAGCACACCCCTAGTGGCTACAAAAGCTCACAAGTCTGTAGCGCTGCAAGCCGGCATGCTCTTCGTGGTACTGTAGCTAGCGATGCGTAAACTCAGCAAGAGGCAATAATTGTCTGGAACTGGAACTGGGTGTTACTATGGTTACAGGTGTTTATAAACAGCGTATTCATTGTGAACCCTAGTTCAACCGACCACAAAATACCTGTATGTTCAACACTCCGACATTCAACTGCCAGGCAATCACGATCCAGTCACGATCCATCTTTCTAATTCTTGTTTTTTTTTCTCCACTTTTGGATGTAAGTGAACACTGACAAATCCGGTATGTTCTTTTTCAAACATTTATTACAAAAAAAAGGAAATATGTTGCACGGTCAAAAAACTGTGTCGCTATGATCTTAACGTCTTCAAAGTCCCACATTTGACAAAACAATACAATATTAAATTGAAGCTTAATTTTGCATAACCAAAGAACACTAAGCATTCAATTCACTTACTTATAAACCATAGATAATAAAATTAATTTCTCTGTTTGGCTCTTACATGTTGTGAAAACCACACCATCTTGAATAAGTGTCATGTCTCATTGTGGGTCTCCAGACTCCCCCGTCTGACAGCCTTTCAAAGATTCAAAGTTTCTTTATTTTGTATATTGCTTTTATTAATAAATTCAAGCCATACCCTTTAATCTTGTCGTAGCGTCTGGTACTCTTTCAAGGTTTATCTTTGCCAGGGTTTGTCATTACCTCTGGCAGCTGAGGTGCAGTATTAGCAATTTAAAATCTTTCTAATATAGGCTAAAATTTTTTTTTTTTTCTCCACAGGTCTGTGGGTGTGTGCCAAGAGATTAGCTTGCCTCCTCTCTCTCCTTGCCTCGTTTCTCCTGCTTCTCTGCTCCGGGGAGAAAACCTGTCCCTACAGCTGCCGCTGTGAGGGTAAAATCGTCCATTGTGACTCAGCATCTTTCATCGATGTGCCAGAGAACATTTCAGTAACTTGCCAGGGTTTGTCTCTGCGAAACAATGACTTGCACACAATGCTCCCGTACCAGTTTGCCCATTTGAACCAGCTCCTCTGGTTGTACCTGGACCACAATCAGATCTCGTTCGTGGACAGCCGTGCTTTCCAAGGTGTACGACGGCTAAAGGAGTTGGTCTTAAGCACGAACAGGATCTCACAACTGCACAATGCTACGTTCCATGGTGTGCCAAACCTTCGCAGCCTGGACCTGTCCTATAACAAACTCCAGGAATTGCAGCCAGGTCAGTTTCACGGTCTACGAAAGCTACAAAATCTGCATCTACGCTCCAACGGGTTAACGACAATCCCTGTGCGGGCTTTTATAGAGTGCAGAAGCTTGGAGTTTCTGGATCTGGGGTACAATCGACTTCGCGTCCTCACTCGTACCACGTTCTTGGGTTTGTCTCGGCTGATGGAACTGCACCTGGAGCACAATCAGTTCTCTCGGATCAACTTTTTTCTTTTTCCACGCCTTTCAAACCTCCGAGGGTTGTACCTCCAGTGGAATCGTATCCGAGCAGTAAACCAAGGCCTCCCCTGGATGTGGTATACCCTACAGAAGCTGGACCTGTCTGGCAATGAGATCCAGAGTCTGGACCCTGTGGTTTTTCAATGCCTACCAAATCTTCAGGTTCTTAACTTGGAGTCTAACAAGCTGGCGAATGTGTCTCATGAGACGGTGGCGGCCTGGATTTCTCTGTCAACAATCAGCCTCGCTGGAAATGTCTGGGATTGTGGGCCGGGCATTTGTCCTCTCGTCGCCTGGTTAAAGAATTTTCATGGAACTAAAGACACAAGTATCATTTGCAGCAGCCCGAAACATCTTCAAGGGGAAAAGGTTATGGAGGCTACAAAAAATTATATTGATTGTGATGATTTTGAGCTCATCCCCCAAACACCGTTTCCTCACCACAACTGGGAGTCAAGTATGGAAACTTCCCCTGAGCCGATCCTGCCTATGACAACTCCTGAACTACCCCTGCCTCCATCCACCTCTGAACCACCCATCCCACCAATGTTGGCTCAACCTCTCCCTTATCCTACAATCCCTGAAACTAACCCCAGAGACACCCGTCTGAATACACCACGACCCTCGAACAGCCTGCTGGTGACACCATCTCCGGAACAAGAAGACTTATCCTTCCATAAGATTGTGGTTGGTGGTGTGGCACTTTTCTTCACAACATCACTTATCCTGACGGTGATATACGTCTCCTGCAGACGATATCCAGGAGCCACGAGGCTGTTGCAGCAGCGCTCAGTGGTTGGACGGAAGCGACGGAAAAAGAGTCCTGAGCCAGAACAGAACCTGAGCTCCCAACTGCAGGAATATTACATGAGCTACAACCCTGCTGCCACACCGGAAGCCATGGATGTACTGGCCAATGGGACTGGTACTTGCACATGTACCATATCCGGCTCCAGGGAATGTGAGGTATGACACTGTCAAGGGCAACCTAAAAACAAATCAAATCAAAGCAAATGAAACGGCTCTGGACAGCAGAGGTAAACTTCTTTATTGTGTCCGCCGTTCCTACTCACGGAAGCATCTGGATAAGCACCCTTGACTCCTTTTAGTCATATTTATTCCCTTTATTCCCTTTTGCACCTTTAAAGCCGGCTTTACCCTGTACGATCTCCAGCTTGATTTTACTTTCGCAGGCAAAAAATAGCTCATCCTGGATCCTGGAGGAATTTTCGGGGGTTAAGTTGAGATTTCTGGTCTTAGATTGTAAAGGCCGTTTTTCTTACCTTGTGGCTGATAGACTGATGATCTGACAGCTTCAGAATTCTTTGAGTAAAATTTCTGAGCATGCATTAGAGAGGTTAGTATTGATAAAATAACTCAAAATCTATTTTATTTCAAATTTTTACAAACCGTCTCTAAGCTTCTGATGTGATATTAAAATTTCGTATTTAATCTTTTTAGTTTTTAACTTAAAAATGCAAATAAATAAAAAATGACCATGTTATAGAATTGAAATTTTTTAGGGGGGGATTTTGAATTCTGGAAATTGGGCACACTGGGAAATTGTTACCTACTTAATACCGTAGGTCCACCATCAGCGAATCTTTATGATGTATTTCGACACGGAGAACTCATTGTAAACTGAACTTATTGTAAAAGACGTCATCATACAGAAGTACTTATCTTCCAAGTGCGTTGAAAATGCACAGAGTAAACCCGGCTCGCGTTCACCAATCGTACAACGTAGCATTTTCCAATCACTGAGAATCAGGAGTCAACGGTTACTTAACCCGAACCGATCCGATCGCAGCAAAGCTTCACTCACTGTTTTTTTTGCACTTCATTATTTTCTTCTGTTTGCTCTACCGCGACATTTCCGATCGGCTACGCAGGATTTATTTCAGAAAAAAAAACCAGAGCTATGAAATCCGGAGGCACTACAGTATGGAACGTTTTTTTAGCCCCGGCAGTAACGAATTAAATACGGTCAAATTAAAGCTTTCCATCTGCATTTCACGGAAGACTTGACGGTCACGCGTCTCGATGTTGAACTGATTTTTGCTTGTTGAATTACTATGAAACAGATGTGGAATGATTCATTTTCAGCAAAAGGCCCAGAAGGCTCTCAAGATATAGATATAGATCTGCAAGGCCTGTTAGCGAGAACGGAAAATGCTTTTCTCCTGCCTAACTCTGATTAGTTGTATTTAAAGGACAAGATGGACTTTTTGACGCTTTTTAAAATTATTCTCTTCGTTCCGCAGAGCCACGTGATCCATATTTAATAGTGGAAACGTAAATGGAGAGATTAAAGGGCATTCAATGTGGCTTTGTTGAAGAGAGTGTCTGGTTTTAAGGGTCCAGCGTTCAGCGTTCACATTCATCCCAAAGGTGTTCAATAGAGTTAGAGCTTTATAGCAGGAGATCTTCCAGTCCAACTAATTTAAAACAGATCTTCATGGAGCTACGCTTTGTGCACAGGGACAATGGAACAGGTTTGGGTCTCCTAGTTTAAGTAAAGGAAAATGTAATAGTAGTGCATCCATATTGTGTATGTGTGTTGAATGATGTTGATGGAGATCATTCTGATTGTTGGGATAAGTCTCAACACCACACTGGACTTGAGGCTGTGGCTGGGTCACAGCAAGAGAGCTGTCAATCAAATATAAATTCTGCTCAATTATAATATTAAGCCACACCCCTCCACCAGTTCAAGTACTGCTTAAAGTGAATCAAGGTGATGTTCAAGATATTAATGTACCATATAAACTTACACAGGCTCAAAAGCAGGAGTGTGAATAAACATAATAAGTGATCGAGAGAGAGGCGATGAGAAGAGACGGTACTCTGAGCTAAAAGTAAAAATCACTATAATCAAAATGGTTTTTTTTTCCCACAACTGATCATAAACCATGACTAACCATAAAACTACACAAAATCTCACAACATGGCTCATCGTCCTGCTGCCAGAAAGCAGGTCTGTTTACGCCAACTATCTCAGTAATTACTACATCCCTAATAATAATAATAATGAAAAATGTAATACACATGTAGACTTGCATTTTGATCTCTAAAAAACTCCTTCGAACTCTGATTTCTTAAAGCGTGGAGATTTGAGGCCTGTTTTTATTTGCGCCGGAGAACAGCTCGCGCATTTTTAGGCATGAAATGTGTGTATTAAAGCGCATGAACGCCAGGGGAAACAAAAACAGTGAAATAAAAGCAGATAAATGCAGTAGATGTCCGGGTTGGGTAATGAGGATGACCGGGTCGCATTAATGGCCTAATGGATGAATAATTGATGCTTTCATCTGTTTTATGATTTGGAAAAAAATAAATAAAACAGAAGCAGATTTCTACTGCATGTTCCATTTTCTAACCCAAGTTTATAAAAAAAATAATATCTAATATAAATACATATTAATTCCTAGCTATGCCGCCAAAATATAGTCCTCCATGTTGCATGACTAATGCCTTTGGATAGCTTTGTCACCTTATGTATCTAATCCAGCGAGATCGACCATGTGCTTACAGGCAATATATCGCTTCAGATATAATTACTTCAACCATATGGACATACATATTTAAATAAAAACGCCAGGACCGGATGGCTGATGAGGCAGAGCCTGTAATACCTTCTGTAAATTAAATAAAAGCTGTATAGGAGAGAAATCCCATTACCTGAGGAAATCTGTGACAAGCAGCCTTATATATATATATATATATATATATATATATATATATATATATATATATAT
>JAAIIK010000074.1:2938757-2950594 GCA_014706435.1 Silurus glanis
ATTATAGTGGTAGGTGGTGTACGGGGGATAATTATGGTGGTAGGTGGAGTATAGGTGGATAAATATAGAGGTAGGTGGGGTACGGTGGATAATTATGATGGTAGGTGGGGAAAGAGTGGATTAATAATAAACCCGCCACCATAAGCTGAACAAAGTGCTTGATATGGTGTGTACTGTTTTAAAAAATCAATAAGAAATGCTGGATTCAAAGCATTCACAGTGCTGAAAGTGGTTTTTAAGGAATCAGCTGTATTTTGGTGTACAGAGCAAAACCCAGCATGAGGCCAGTAGAGCTTTTAAATAGAGAGAGAGAGAGAGAGAGAGAGAGAGAGAGAGAGAGAGAGAAATCACAAATGCAGCTACTGTCCTTGAGTCCGTTTATTCGTTGTGACTTTTTTAATGTGACTTTAGATTTTTGCCTCTCAGTGAACATCACTTCCAGCCGTCGGTGTGCATTAAGTCACAGTCGTTATGAGTCAGTCCCATCCAAAACACATTTTACCTGTTCAAGTCAGAAAACATTTCTATTTACTTGATCCATCTGCCAGTCAATGCAATGCAATGCAGGTTCAAACCTGACTGACTGACTGACTGAGGGCTGAAAGATCTCGAACATGTATTTAACTCAGCATTTAGTGCAGTTCATCACCAACACAATGCACCAGACAGCAGAACAAAGCATTGCAAGAATCTAGAGGAACCTTTATAAAGGATGTTATAGAAATCTCGACATAATTAAATTGCTCTATTCTTATTTTGTATTGGTCAGAAGATCAAATTATTGTTTCTATAGTAACATCTCATTCGGAAGATAGTATTAAGCTCGGGAATAAAACAGACGTAAAATAATGTGTCTATTAGTGGACATGGTGAAGTTTGCTAGTAATAGAGGATTATTAAGCGTTTAGGGAAGGAGTCTCTAGTATTGGTAGTGGATAATTATGGTGGTAGGAGGGGTATATGTGGATAATTATGGTGGTAGGTGGGGTAAGAGTGGATAATTATGGTGGTAGGTGGGGTAAGAGTGGATAATTATGGTGGTAGGTGGGGTAAGAGTGGATAATTATGGTGGTAGGTGGGGTAAGAGTGGATAATTATGGTGGTAGGAGGGGTATAGGTGGATAATTATGGTGGTAGGTGGGGTAAGAGTGGATAATTATGGTGGTAGGTGGGGTATAGGTGGTTAATTAGGGTGGTAGGTGGAGTAAGAGTGGATAATTATGGTGGTAGGTGGGGTATAGGTGGTTAATTAGGGTGGTAGGTGGAGTAAGAGTGGATAATTATGGTGGTAGGTAGGGTAAAAGTGGATAATTATGGTGGTAGGTGGGGTATAGGTGGATAATTATGGTGGTTAAGGTGATAAGGTATATCAAGGTGATAAAGCAGATCTTAATGGACCAGCTTTGTGCAAAGGAGCATTGCCATGCTGGAACAGGTTTCAATCTCCAAGTTCAAGTGAAAGGAATATTTCATGCTCTCGCATCTAAAGACGTCCAACAATTGTGTGCCTTCAAGTTTATGCTAACAATGCAGAGAAGAACCGCATGGAGCTGGAAAATTCCCAATCATATACAGCAATTTATCTTATTTATATATAAAATAAGGCTAATGAAATTGCTGCAGTACACCAGGAATAAAACACTTGATGATCTTCTTGTGTGTTAATTTCTTCTTCCTGCATAACATGTAGCGTTGTGTCCTTAATGAAGCGCTGAGATCCTTCCTAAGCTTTTCCAAATCTTGGTGATTCAGGACACGCACAAAGTTTTTTTCCTCTCCGTTTCCCAGACACACACATTTTCCCCGTGTTCAGATTAATGTATCGCTCGCATCTTAAACTCTCAGCATTTCGCACGAGGCGTACTGATGAATATTCAGCTTTGCTCTTTTTCATGTTCTGCGGCTGTTTTAATCGAGATAACGTACTCTCAGCAAGTCGATTTTTAACGCACAGCTCATCAGGGTGAAACAATAAATCGGGAAGTACAAATCGCTGGAAAATGTCGTTTTGTGCACCTCGTCTCTAAGATGGATGTTTCTTTCTTTTTTTTGTATTTGAAGAGAAAGGAATAGAGGTGCAACGTGAAGATATTTTTCCTCTTCGCCGTAATCAAGCGTGAGCGCCTCGGCTCAGCGGTGCGAACGGTATCACGAGTGCTGCAGCAAATTCTGGCCCTAAATGGACTGCTAAGTGCACACACACACACACACACACACACACACACACACACACACAGGAGCAGCCAGAGGGGTTTAATAACCCTGTCCTTGCAGTTTGATTTCCCCTCCAGTGTCTCCTGCACAAGCAGTCTGATTGAGTCGTGTATTAATAGCCGCAGCTGCCACTTCCTTTTCAAATGACGTCGGGAAAAATGGCCGATGTAGTCCCTGAGGGAAAAACAGAGAGATAACAGATTTTAAAAAGAGAGATTTTGATTCTAATCTTCTGCTGTGATAGAGACCAGAGAAAGTAAAAACGAAGCAGGAGGGAAAAAAAAAACTGAGACCTGAAAAGTGACACGTTTATGTTTAACACAAACCTCAGTGCTTTCTCAGAGCTTTATCGTTCATTTTCAGATAAAAGGACTGACAATTAACGATTTCAAACCCAACCTCTAACATCACGTGCTTCTGAACCGGGGGCCGTGATTCAGGAATGATCCATAGAGTTCGCTCAAAATACAAAAGAAATACACTGTAGATTACACTGTAGATAGATAGATAGATAGATAGATAGATAGATAGATAGATAGACAGACAGACAGACAGACAGACAGACAGACAGATAGATAGATAGATAGATAGATACCAATACAATAATGACAATGGGCCTTAATTAGAACCCTGTGGGACACCATGTCGTATCTATGTCAGAGATTTCCCCATTGCATTGTTAGCTCCATGCAAACACACAACACTAATACATTAACTTAATCCTGTCTTTGATAATGTCTCCACCCTGGTCTACTCATTGTTTCAGGTCTCTAGGTATCTTCCCGTTCATAGCTGGTTTCAGTGTCTGGTTTGGTTCATGTCTGTACTGTACTGTATATACTGTATACCCTGTGTTTGTGTTTTATGTTTGCAGAGTAAATGCTCTGACTACTACTGTGTATCGAGACATTTTTTGCTCCTTGTGCCATGTTTCACGTTTGGTTTTAATCTGGTTTTGTATCTCTTGATCTCGTCCTTGGTTCGCTCTAGTCCCTTACGTTTGCCGATCACCCGTCCTTTGCCTGTTCCACCTTTCGTTTCTGCCCGGCGTTTCAGTATGTTTGCCTGTTCTTTATATTTCATTAAATGTTCTTATCCATCACCTGAATCGTGTGCACTCGCATTACATAAGAGTCACTTTGCAGCAGTCAGAAATAAAGCTGTAACTTCTACAAATTCAGGACAGACGAGATGTAACACAGTGTCATTTCTCAGTTACTTGACATGGGAAAAGTGAATACTTTGAGTGTTGTCAAATTGCTTTGTTATAAGACGAATAAAACACTTAGGAAAGTTCTATTGATCTTTTTTCTTTTTTCTGTTGATGATACTCTTTATAGATAAAATGATTGGGACGGTTGACTTCTCCAGCCATGTGCGGTTCTTCCCCAAACCTTTAGCACAACGTTGAAGGCATGCAATTGTACATGACATCTTTGGATGCAGTAGCATGGAATTTTCTCTTTACTTGAACTAGGAGACCCAAACCTGTTCCACCATGACACTGCTCCTGTGCGCAAAGTTAGCTCCATGAAGCTTTATGGGTTGGAACTATAGATCTCTGACCCTCAACCTGACCCTTGAACACCTTTGGGATGAATGTGAACACTGACTCTCCTCACCTGCATCGCCTCCTGACTTGTGGCTTAATGAATTACCATAAATCTCCACAAGCAGACTCTAAATTCTAGTGTGATGTTCAAAAATCACAATCTTATGCTCAGGTGTCCACAAACCGTATATTGTACATTTTCCTATGATACAAGTGATCCATGATCCATAATTTTTACAGATTTTAAACAGAATCTTTAATGGAGAACAAACTAAATATTTGAAAACTATGGTGTCAATAACAGCACCTCCATTCAGCGAGCACTGAGCACCGAGGCGAGAGTTTGTTCGCAGTTTATGCCAACTAACGATCATTTAAACACAAAAACAGCAAATGCCGACTAAATTTGGAATGCAATGTTTAAAATGAACAAAATAAACTTTAGCGACTCCGGCAAAAATCACCAGAACATATTCTGTTATTCTGTCCACATTCATATGTCAAATATCAGGGGAAGGCCGTGGTCTGAGTTGGATCTGAAACAATAAAACGAGTGGGTTTGGAAGAGAACATTTCATCACATTTGGTGAAATTTTAGGCAAATTCAAACCCTGGCTAACTCGCCTTATCAATTACAGACATAAATATCTGCAAGCGGGCGTTTTGATTGACAGCGAAAACACAAAAGAGCGCCTCGTTTCCAACATGTTCCTCTCAGCTGGAGAGATAACGATCTCCTGAGGCTCTCGGCTCATTGTCCCAATGTCTGACACAGATACGCTAATCTCTGCATCTCTGTATGAAAAAAAACAAGGGAATGAGGGGAATGATGGTGGTGGTTTATTGTGTTGAGCGTGTGTGTCATCGTCAGGGCTCGCGGTACATCACGGAGGGTTTCGGATCGAACCTCCTGAAGGCCATAACCGTCATCTTGTCAAAATTGTTTTTTTTTTCGTTTTGATGCATGAAAGATATAAAACGAAAGTATAATGAAGGAGGGATCAAATTCATGACTGAAAATTAAGTTTCTCTTACTGTTTTTTCAGTCTAAAAAAAAACCCCAAAGTTTTAGATTTCCCTCACACCGCTTCACATCCACTTACTCCAAGCACCAGCTCTATACGTCCCCCTGAACCTGCTGTTACTATAGAAACGATCAATTATTAGAGCGAACACATTAATATAAACCTGCGATTTGCAGCTTCGCTCCAGATTTAAAACCTTGATTTAGTGTATAATTAATAGCGATAGCAAGTTTTTTTTCCCAGCAGGCCTTTAGAGATGTTCTGGCAATGCGTCTAACCCCCAAACTCTCAGGAATACCAAGTCCTCACCTCAGCTCTCATTCCCTCTGCAAATGTTTGAATTATTGAAGGCTGGAGCTTAAGAGAGGACGGATATGAAGCCTGCATTTCTTCGCCTGCAGGCACTCGAAGGCATGTTGCACTCACACACACATACACACACACACACACACACACACACACACACACACACAGGCTGCAGCTAGACTGCTGAGAGAAACTACACCGTTCTCACGTTCTCATTTAGTCACGAGAGACATCACAAAGCTTCTTCTGCTTCTGAGGCTCCTCCTCAGCTCCTTTTCTCCAAACTTTACCACACTGTCGGATCGGTTTAGTGCCGGGGAGATCTTTTTATTGATCTTTTTATCGCATGGAATTTACAGATTTCGCAGCGACACTCTGACGGTTTGTCAGACTGTAAAAAACAATTCATCTTTTTTTGGAGTGATTTTTTTTGGGTTTTCCAATACACGTGTCAATAACTGGGAATCGTGTGTTCTATTAACGTTTTTTCATGTAAATAATTCCTTGTGACTGCATCATTTTTAGTATTAATTCAGTATGTGTTTATTTTTGCTCCTTTTAATACTGGGTGCCAATAATTCTGAAAGCTGATGGTCATTTGATTGGAAATTTAAATATGAAATAAATAGTCTTTATTGTTCATGCGCATAGATAGATAGATAGATAGATAGATAGATAGATAGATAGATAGATAGATAGATAGATAGATAGATAGATATGCCAATAAAGTTAATTAAATTGAATTAAGAGAAAGAGATGGGGAGAGAGAGAGAGAGAGAGAGAGAGAGAGAGAAGCAAAAACAGATAACATGAATAGAAAGAGAAAGATAGAGAGATACTGGACCTGTTGTAGCAGTCATGCCAATAAAGCTCATTGAATTGAATTGAGAGATGGAGATAGAGAAGGAAAAAGACAGCAGAAGATAGAGAGATGGAAATAGAGAGAAAGAGAGACAGATAAACAGAAAGAGATACTTAGTGTCGTTTCTAATACAGAGCGAGTCAGAGAGCAGTCCGGGTAACACAAAGCTTTCGCTCTATCACATTCTCACCCACGCTCTGTTCCTCCATCTTCCTGCCTGAATTTATTTGTCATCTGTCTCTCTCTCTCACTCTCTCTCTCTCTCTCTCTCTCTCTCTCTCTCCTTCTGTCAAAACATAGCTCCAAGGTCACTCTCCCGTCCTGTCAGTGACGGCTCTTCTTCACGCAACATGCACTGTTTAAAATCGAAGCGTTGTCATAAAATCTTATTAAACGCTTAGGGTTGTTTCCTAACACCACTCCGTCCACCTGCTCTGAGACGGGGGTGGAGAGGCCTCTCGGCAGCCGGGCGCATGTCACTCGCGAGACACAATGATATAATTGGCGCCCCGGACAGGAGACACGCTGAGGGGACGACTTTAGCCTGTCACATGTCTCGCTCCTGCTTTTGTACACGCCTGACACAGTGCAAACTAATTGCTCCGTGTTTACCGCCAGGCAATTAAACCTCACAGTTATGATCTAATTACTGCCTGTCTGCGCTTTCGCATGAGGGCCAACGTTCGTGGCGTATTTTTATTTTGTATTTTTATTATTCCAGGTTTTATTATTATTATTTCGCATGATATTAGCCTGTAAACTGTCCCCGTCTTCTCTGGGTCCTGTGATAATTACAAGCCGCCAGGGGTCTCGTCTGTTCACGTACACACCGAGTTCTCCTGTCCTCATCGTCATCGCCGCTAATTTGTTCAAGGTTTACTGGGTACGAGGCGTCAAGTTCGGTGACTTCATCAACCCAAACCGAGGCAATTTCCATCTTATTTTCACAGAGCGGATTAAATGCGATCACAGACCAGTGTGAGGCAGGACCCGAGTGTGTAAACGCAGTGTTGTGTGGATTCAGGTTAAACAACAATCATCAGCTCAATCCAAAGCAAAGGGTCAAAGCTCAGATATGCAGCATGAAAAAAAGAAGCAAACTAATCAGAAACACGAACGCAAAGATGCAGGAGGGAAAATATGGAAACGCTGATAACAGTAAAAACAGATAACTAACAAAACAACAGTGAAGACAAGACCAGGACGTGAAAACAAGCAACATCAGAGATAGCGGCGTGAGCTCTGCGTGCTGAGAAATAAAAAATAAAAAGATGTGAAGTTTGCAAACTGCATACTCCTAGTGAACTTCTGACCAAGTTCTCACCCTTCCATCCGCTCTTCTGACTCTTCTGATCTGACCAGTTCCTCCAACACCTGAAGGAATTCTGACCAGTCCCACATCTCACCCACTCATGAAGCAAGTATGACCAATCTCACCTACTCACCTAACAGATCTGACTAAATTCATCCACTCACAAAGCAGATCTGACCAGTCCCTCCAACACCTGAAGGAATACTGACGAGGCCCCCTCGCACACAAAGCCGGTCTGACCAATCCCACCCACTCATGAAGCAAGCATGATCAATCCCAGCTTCTCACAAAGCAGATCTGATCAATCCCACCTACATATTAAGAAGGTCTAACCAGTCCCATCCACTTACAAAACAAGTATGACCAATCCTACCCACTCATAAAGGAGACAAAACCAGTGCCTTCAACACCTGAAAGAATACTTACCAGTCCCTCACACTTAACAAGCAGGTCTGATCAATCCCACCTTCTCACAAAGCAGATATGAACAATCCCACCAACAACTGAAGGAATTCTGATCAATCACAACTACTCACAAAAAAGATCAGATGAATCCCACCCCTGTTCAAAACAGTTCTTACTCTGAAAGAACTTCTAACATTTGCAATCACTCCTCAAATTTAGATCTATCCCACTCACACCATTCTCCCTCACACCAGAGGGAATTCTGACCATTCCTGCCCTCTTTTAAAGAGATTCTATTAAATCCCACTCACTCCTGGAGGAATTCGAGAAATTCTTCCCACCAGAAAGCAATTGTGAAAAAATCTCAGTAACATCTGAAGGAATTCTGATCAAACTCCCGCCCCCCATCGCAAACCCATGCACACAGTCCTGAATGAACTCTGACCACTCCTGAAGAAATTCAGTCCAATTCCACCTTCAGTTCAATTGGACCCATCTGCAATATTTTGTAATAAATGTAGTTATTTCTGTAACAAAGCTTTTCACCCAAATGAGGATGGGTTCCCCTTTTGAGTCTGGTTCCTCTCAAGGTTTCTTCCTCATAACATCTAAGGGAGTTTTTCCTTGCCACAGTCACCACGGCTGCTCATCAGGGATAAATACACACCATTCACCTTCACTGTTAAATTCTGTAAAGCTGCTTTGAGACAATGTCTGTTGTGAAAAGCGCAATAGAAATGAACTTGACTTGACTTGACTTGTTACTCAAATTAGGAGCTGATTAATCTTTACTGCAGTGTCACTACTCAGGATAAAGCAGGAATTTTTAATTTCCCCTTCCATGTTTAAGCATGTGGCTTCTTTGCCAATCAGAATTGAGATTCATGCATATTTTCTGCTGAACCCCACGAGATCTCGGTCCCAATTCACACCTCGTATTCCCGGCTCAGTGTGAACTCAAGGCTGTCACTTTTTTTTACTATTTTTTTTTTTTCTATCACATGCAAACACCTGGCTATAAAATCGGAGTGCGGTTAAAACCCGTAGCTTATCTGAAGGGCTGAGGGTGATGAGTGTTCATGAGTGTTCATTTTTATAAACCTTGTGTGTCGGCGTCAGCGATCTGAGCCTCACAGTCGTTTCCTGTTTACAAACAAACCGACGCTCGTAGCATCTGTGGCTTTTTTTTTTACAATCCAAACACAAATTCTGGTGTTCATTCATACTGTATTTAAAGATAAATATGTTAATAAGCTTTGTACATGTTCTGAATATAATAATTATGTAAACAGTGTTCAGTTTGGAGTTAATGGCAGCGATGGGCAGGATTTATGAGGCATGTTTCGAATATAAAATAGGATTTTGTCATTTGTGTTTGAGAGGGTTGATGAAAATGGCTTCGTGTTTTGTATCAAAACACTTTTGTTTTGTATTTTTGTGGTTTTAAAATACTGTGATATACTTTGAAGAAGGTGGTGAAGGTAAGAATCGTGCAGGCTGATTGATAAATAAATGTTTGATTGCCGAATATTGTACCCTAATTGAAATAGCTGTTTAGTAGGATCATGGTTTAGCAAAACATTGCATGAATGACTGCTGACACATAATATATTATTTTCTTTATGATTAACAATCAAATAATTAAAGTAAGAAAGTAAGAAATGAGTTGCTATTAATGCAGGTGGCATCAGTCGCCTTCTTATGAACGACTTGTTTGTCATCGAGTCGATGTTACTGATGTAAAGCAGCCCTTCATTACCAAACACAAAGTAACTAAATCAGGATAAAAATATGATTCATTCACAATCTGTTCAACAATAAACTGTTGGTTACTTTAAAACTAACCACAGGGACGTGTGTGTGAATATTTGATCTGTTAACTGGTCGCGTATATCAGATTTATTGCGTGACTCGGCCTGAGAAAAGCTGTTGCTATCAAACATTGTTTGCTGAATCAACTAAGTGGGTGAAATGGTAAAGAACAGATTAAATAGGAAAACTGATGGAAGGATTGCAAAGAAATTTCATTTTCCCTTGTAAAAGTATTTTTTTTGTATTTTTTTAAATACAAAAATACAGTAGTTTATTTTGATACATAGTGTGACTGCTGAATGTTGTAGTTTATTTTTAAAACTTAAAGTTAAGGTTTTTGGTATTTTATTATAAAATACATTTTGATGTATTTTTGCCCAACCCTGGATAATGTTTAGTATATAAATTATAAATTCAGAGAAACTCAAGTTAAACTGTGTTACTTTTCATTGTTTACAGGAGCTCCTGCTGTAGACGTCAGACCTTCTCTGTAGGAACTGCTCTGTCTCCGATTCAGATCACAAAACAAATACATTTTATGTATTAGATCATTCTTATATAATGTTACATTCTGCATATTATTGCATTAAATTATTAGTTTTTATGTTAAGACTGAAGCCTAAAAAAGCACCAAAGCTGGAAATGAGAGTCATTTGTTGCCTGTATATGCATTCTAACTAATATTTTATCTGCTTCACCTATATTTCAGCCTGAGACTAGTATTAATCTAAAAAATTCCATCAACACCTAAAGGAATTAAGATCCAATCCACCAACACCTGTAGAAATTCTAAACCACCCCATCAACACCTGGAGTAATTCTGCCCAATCTCATCCACACCTGAAAAAATGCTAACCAATTCTAACAAAACCTGAAAGAAATCTGATCCATCCAACTAACGTCTGACGGAATTCTGACCAATCCCACCAATACCAGGAAGAAATCTGTTCAATTTCATCAACACCTTATAGAATTATGACCAATCCCAGTGACCATTTCTACCTTCTCCTGTTTCATCTGATCAATCCAACCACTAATCAAACTAATCCCACCTACTTTAGGAAGAATTCCGATGACTAGTTAACTATAAATGTTATCACTGGCTACAACAAACACAACATGTTCTACAAAAATGTCATATTCTACAGGAAATATAAAAAAAAATATATCTATACAGTATGGAAACGTAAATATGATCTTTTTAAGATTATTATGGAAACAGCTGCTAGAGGAAATGTTTCCCAGCTTCCTTTTCCAACTCGTTGTACATTTTCCGAGTGTAGAGAAATGCTGATTTGTCTTTTTCCCCCCTCGGAGATTTTAGTCGAGCTCCGGAGTAATTAAGCCGGATTTCACCACACTTTCTTTTTGAGCCTTTTGAGCTCTGAGATTATTAAAATAAGGATTTCGCCTGATTTTTTTCTCCTCACGGGTCAAAAACTGCAGAGAAGAATTGTGCTGCAGGGAAAACACAGCAGATCCTCCTGTTTCACCAAATACCTTTAAAGATTAAGCTTTCGTTTTCTGTGATCAGAACCAGAAACATTCATCATAATGTTCATACGGTCCATCACAGATCACTGGGATTTAATATTTCCCTTCAGTTTGGGTTTTTACAGAAGCAGGAGATCCATTTTAACTTTACATCGTAGAGCTCTAATGTTTAAACACACAATGCTAAAACTGACAATTATAGTTTCTCAATTATAAAACAACCAAATCTGGACAAAAATCAAGATATCTTGAAAAAAAATCTAAAATTGGATGGTGCTTTATTCTACTGATGTTTGTTAGTGAAATCTGAGTCTCCAGCTCTCTAAAGCTTCATATTTTCAGGTTTATGATTCCATGATTTAATTGACACGTTATTTTAGTGATTTTGGTTTTCTTTACATCTTTTATGCTTCAAACAAGAATTAAAAACATTCCATGTTTGATTTGCCGTAATCGGACACAGTGATTAGGGAAAAAAATCATATAAATGAGCTTCAATGTGTTTTTTTGGGGGCTGCAAACTGTTGACTTTGGTGATACACTGTGGATGTATGAATGTCAAAAGGAGCACACATTATTCTAACTCTATCCCTAAACTTAATCCTAATTCTAACGGTACCCCTAAACCTAATCCTAAATCTAACCCTAAACCTAATCCTAATTTTAACCCTACCCCTAAACCTAATCCTAAATCTACCCCTAAACCTAATCCTAAATCTACCCCTAAACCTAATCCTAACTCTAACCCTAAACCTAATCCTAAATCTAACCATAACTCTAAACCTAAATCTACCCCAACCCCTAAACCTAATCCTAAATCTACCCCTACCCCTAAACCTAATCCTAAATCTAACC
>JAAIIK010000074.1:2960606-2972442 GCA_014706435.1 Silurus glanis
CACAGCCTTTACCCCTCCACCATTCAACTCCTCCACCTTTTCACATCCTCTACCCCTCCACCCTTCAACTCCTCCCCCTTTTCACATCCTCTACCCCTCCACCCTTCAACTCCTCCCCCTTTCCACAGCCTTTACCCCTCCACCCTTACACTCATCCTCCCTTCCCAGCCTGTACCCCTCCACCCTTACACTCATCCTCCCTTCCCAGCCTGTACCCCTCCACTCCTCCAGGCCTTTTCACAGCTCCATGTTTAATAACACAGTGCTGCTTTATGATGTATTATGCTGATTCATGACTGTTCCATTATGTACAGATGATTCAGCTGGAAGTCACCAGCATTAGACAGTTGTGTAAATCTTGCACTTTTGGTGTGTTATTAATATTAATATTCCACTAAAATGAACACAGAGGGAAAAAAACAAACTCTTGGCTCCTCTGCATCGCTGTTTCAGATCAGATCTTTCGCTCAGTGCAGCATTTTACTTTAATTCCCTTTTAATTCACTTTAAAACCCTGTCTGAGCAGGACCACACTGAAAACATTCACCATCCAGATGTGCTGATGAAGTAAACACCCAAATCCACCATCACTGAGCTTTATTCTGTTTTCCATTCTAATTTCTCTTATTTCCTTTTCTAAATAACTGAAGCTAAAATCAATGAGAGAATAATTCTGGAAGGATGAAAGAAAGGAAGGATGGATGGATAAATAAAAAAAAAAAAGTGTGGAAGTTTGGAAGGAAGGAAGATAGGCAGGAAGTTTGGAAGGAAGGAAGGAAGGAAGGAAGGAAGGCAGGAAGTAAGGAAGGAAGGCAGGAAGGAAGGCAAGAAGGAAGGAAGAATTGGGTGTGAGGAAAAGAGAAATCCAGGAAGGAAGTTTTGAAGGAAATGTTAAAAGAAAGGAAAAGCTGTTTGGATGAATGGAAGGAAGGAAGGAAGGAAGGAAGGAAGGAAGGAAGGAAGGAAGGAAGGAACACTGGAAGGAAGTTAGGAAATAAGTTTGGAAGTTTGTAAAGAAGGAAGAAAGGAAGAAAAAAGATGAGAGGAAGAGAGAAAGGAGGGAAGGTGGGGAAAGATGGATGGATGGATGGATAGATGGATGGATGGATGGATGGATAGACAGGCAGAAGAAAGAAAGAAAGAAAGAAAGAAAGAAAGAAAGAAAGAAAGAAAGAAAGAAAGAAAGAAAGAAAGAAAGAAAGAAAGAAGAGAGGAAGACAGTTTTGAAAGAGGTGTGGAAGGATGATGGATGGATGGATGGATGGATGGAGAGGAGAGAAAGAAGAGAAGAGAAGATTTGAAGGGAATGTGGAGGAAAGGCTGTTTGGATAGATGGATGGATGGATGGATGGATGGATGGATATTTGGATGGATGTTTCAAAAAAAGTGTGGAAGGAAGGATAATTAAAATCTCCCTCATTTCTTTCAGCATTACTCATAATAAGTTAAACTACTGTAGCTACCATGCTAGGCTAGTTATTTGGCTAATACTAGCTACAAATGGTGCAAGTGTTGCTATGGTTACAGGACAAATACCAGATCTATTTATTTATTTATTTTTTACAAATTCCGTTTCTGTCATTGATTGTAGTAAGAATTTAATTTAATAATAAAATAGCAAAACTAAAAAACCCACCTCAAATCAGACCAAAAAAAAAAAAATAGATCATCTGAACAGATTGATTTTGTTCTTTGAGAGAAAAAGACAGAGAGAGAGAAAGAGAGAGAGAGAGAGAGAGTTTCTGCATTTTCTTCTAACATTTCCATGGAAACTGCTAAGCTGCTAAAGTTGTAATGCAGCCCGATTCCTCTATTTATTTAGTGGAACTCAATCATAGCCCATTATTTGTTCCAGACGTCGTTACTGCACCGCTTTTCACCCTGTTCTCTGCACTAACACACATCATACACAGCGTGATACGTTGAGAGCAACGAGGAACAACATGAGACTTTAATGAGGTTAAAAGATAGAAGAGTTGGGGCTGTGGAAGCGTTGAGGATGTATCAAACCTGATCCTGATCCATAAACAGACCCTGAACCTCAGCAGATATTTTCGCAGAAAGGGCAAATTATTATATAAAAAAATAAATAAAAAAATAAAAAAACTAAAAAAATATATATAAATATATAAATTATATTAAAAAAATATAAAAATTTTAAATTTTAAAAAATTATAAAAATAAATGGATTTACAACGGAAATTCTGAAAAAGTCTGGACACTGGGTAAAATGTAAATAAAAACAGAACGCGATGATTTGCAAACCACGTGAACCCATATTTTATTCACAATTGCACATAGAAACCATATTAAATGTTTAAATTGAGGAAATGTACCATTTTAAGAAAAATACAAAATGCAATCATTTCGAATTATTGTATTTTGTATGTATGTTGTATTAAAGGTGAGATGATGAGGAGGTCTGGGGTTCAGTCGGTGTTCACATTCATCCCTCAAGGTGTTCAAAAAGGTTGGAGCTCTGTAGCAGGTGATCATCCACTCCATCTTATGTAAAGTAGATCTTCATGGAGCTGGCTTTGTGCACAGGGAGATCATCATGCTGGAGCAGGTTTGGGTCTCCTAGTTCAAGTAAAGGCAAAATTTCATTCTACAGCATCCGAAGATGTACAATTGTGTGCCTCCAACTTTATAGTACCAGGAGAAGAAGCACATATGGTGGAAAGTACAGTGTCCCAATACTTTTGTCTATACAGTGTATTTCTGCCTATAGGGTTATTCCTGGATCATTTCTATTTATTACAAACGCAGAAAGCAGCAGGTTTTGCAAGAGTCAATCGAACGAATCCAAATAAATCGAAGCACCACCAGATTTTGCGCATGAAACGCGACCCACGTCACGTCACAGCCGAGAGGAAGGTATGCAAATTCACGTTCTAACACCCATCACTGCTGTGACTATATACCGCAATATAAAATACGACCTTCACCATCAGACTCCGTTCTCTCTCTGCTGACTGATTTAGATCCTCTCAGTTCATCTTCAGTTCATTCAGTCATTTCCTCCAAACACACACACACACAGTGAGAGTCACAATGTGTCAAATCCATGCTGAGTTTTTTTACAGCAAATCTTTTGCACCTGAGTGTGAGAGAAGGAGAGGGAGACAAAAAATCATGGAGGAGAACCTTCATCTGTTCGAGAACACTCGTTCCATTAAGGTCATAAAAATCTCGGACAAAAGAACCTGACGTGACATGACATGGAGGCACTCATGAAAGCTGAACCCGCTTTAAGGAACCGAGTCGTGTTTCTAAATAATACGAATAAAAGCGTTGATTATGTGAAGACAAGGTCACGCTGAACATCATGAACACGGTGCTGTGAAAGAAGATACACCACTCGAGATGTACAGCATCTCCATTGTTCAGGAAATGAAATGCTTTCTCAAGGACCTTTGAAGTGCTTGAAAGGTTGTGGAACATGTTAGGAACACGGATGACTTTCTTCTCATGCAGTCTTTAGTAACAGAGAAGTCAAGTCAAGTCAAGTTTATTTCTATAGCGCTTTTCACAACAGACATCGTCTCATAGCAGCTTTACAGATTTTAATAGTGAAGGTGAATGGTGTGTATTTATCCCTGATGAACACCATGGAGACTGTGGGGAAGGAAAAACTCCCTTCAGATGTTATGAGGAAGAAACCTTGAGAGGAACCAGACTCAAAAGGGGAACCTCATCCTCATTTGGGTGACATAAAGAGTGTGATTATAGTCTTTAAACACTACAGAACACTGGAGAGTGAGAACTAACATGAGCACTGGAGTGCGTGATTATGAGTGATCTTCTTTCTACAGTCTTCTACAGTCATTGTGGTTATAAAACTAGGAGCTACTGAGCAACTCATAAAATAGCTCAACATTTGAGATCATCACAGATCCAACACCAGCTTCTCCATGCCAGAGCCTTTAAACACTCAAAAAGCTCCAGTGTCCAAACTCCACATGAAGTGGGATCCAATTGGCACTGGTACGTCTCTAGATGGTTCGGGATGTTTGCAGGTATCTACTTCTTTAACAGTCCACAATCTTCATAAGGTGGGACGTTACTGGAGCTGGAGCAACCTCAGGATGCCTCGAGAGAAAGAGAAGCAGTGGAGAGGAATTAGCGTAGCTGCTGTTCAGGATATTAACAGCACAAGTTGATAATGTGCATGTGATCAGATGTTCTGGAGCACAAGGTTATGATGTGATGTGTGTTATGTGTAGGCTTTGCTAAAAACATACGTCTTTAATCTGCACTTAAACTGGGTGAGTGTGTCTGAACCCCGAACACTGTCAGGAAGACTATTCCAAAGTTTAGGAGCTAAATGTGAGAATGTTCTACCACCTTTAGTGGACTTTGCTATTCTAGGAACTACTAGAAGTCTGGAGTTTTGAGATCTCAGGGAGCGTGACGGATTGTAGCGTTTTAGAAGACTGGAGAGATACATGGAGATAAACCATTTAGTGTTTTGTAGGTAAGAAGCAGTAGTTTGTAGTTGATTTGAAACTTAACAGGAAGCCAATGTAGGGACGAGAAGATTGGGGTTATGTAATCATATTTTCTTGACCTTGTAATAACTCTTGCTGCCGCATTCTGAACTAACTGAAGCTTGTTTATTAATGATGCAGGACATCCTAGTAATGCAGTAGTCTATTCTGGAGGTCATGAACGCATGGACGAGCTTCTCTGCATCAGATATAGACAACATATTTCTTAGCTTAGAAATATTTCTACGGTGAAAGAAGGCTGTTTTTGTAACTTGGTTGATATGATTTTTAAAAGATAAGTTGGAGTCTAAAATAACTCGTAGAAGCCTCGTGATCTTCGGGTTTAAACGCAGGTCGCCCCCCAAAAGGACCACATGAGTCGCCCGCGGGCCTTTTCTAAAAATAGCTGTTTCCTACCTTGTTGATAATTATTTCCTATCACTGTTGATAATTATTGTGAGAAATCATTAACATGATCAGTGTCTTCACGTAGATCAGGGGTGTCAAACTCAGTGTCACATCCGGCCCGACGTACAATTATATCCGGCCCGCGAGATGATTTTATAAAGATCTATTATTATTGTTATTAATGTCCCGGCGATATGAAGCGCTGATAAACACAAACTACAGATCCCATAATGCAGCGCTTCAGCTGCATTACCGAACGCTAGACTACCTGAGAACATTCCAGCGTCAATCAAGTCGAGCTTCTGTTGATGTATTTAATCCTATTGTACAGTTATTGTGAAGCCCCTCACAACGGTGAAGAGAAAAGTTGATTCTGAAAACAGAGTTCTGAAGTTGATTCTGAAAACAGAGCCTTTCAAAACCGATGGGATTCTGAGTAGATGTTTACTGACACTGGCGGTAAACACGTGTGTTTTATTAGTGCAGCGAATGTGGCTGTAATTAAGGAATTGAATCTAAGACGGAACTACGAGACAAAACATCAAGAGAAGCTGAAAAGCCTGAATGCAGAGCAGAAGATACAGAAAGTAGAAGAGTTAAAGAAGAATCTGACATTTCACCAGAGAACAATCACAAAGTGAAGCTGGTGTGAAAACAGAGGAGAAATCAGAGTCTCATCAGCCGGTTATTTACTGAGGGAGAGTTTCTGAAGAGCTGCATGATGAAGCTGTGAGACGTCTGGTGTTTGACTGGAGATATTTTTATGGAGAGCAAAATATTTTAAGTTATTTAAAGTTTAAGATTATTTTTTATAAAATGGCATAAGAGCAAAGAAATCTGATTGTTTTGATTTGTTGTGATTTTAACATTTACTTAAAAGCACAGTTTTTATTGATTTGTCCAGGGTTTTTTTGCAGCATGTTCATATTTCTAACTTGTATAAATTTTGACAGGAAACATTTTTATGGAGAGCAATTTATTTAAAGTTTAAGTTGATTTATTCTGGAATAATACTCCTGACTGTATTTATATATATATATAATATATATATATATTTATGTTCAAAAAAAATAAATGTATCCTGTTCAGCCCGCGACCTAAAGTGTGCTTTGAGTTTTGGCCCCCTGTGCAATTGAGTTTAACCCCCCTGATATAGATGAATATCATTAATTATTAATAATAACATATAATTCAAGGTAAATTGAGCAAATTTGTTCTTTCAGAATTGTGTATCAAACTGGTAGCCCTTCACATTAGTCGGTACTCAAGAAGTAGCTCTCGGTGTCAAAAAGGTTGGTGACCCCTGATGTAAAGGAATAGCAGGCCATTAGGCCGCAAGACCTTCTCTGCTGGCCAGAATCAGAATCACTGAAGTATGTTTTAATATATTTTTGTCCATGAATATGTATTCAATTATTCCCAATAATCTATTCTCTTCATTCCATAACGTTTCTCTCGAGTGTGCTGCTGCTAGGACGCACGCTTATGCATAACCTGTGTAAGTAAACACTGAAAAAAATCCTTCAATGCAACTTTGGCTTACATTGGCAACGCTGATCTCACCCTATGCATGCAAGTATTACGGTCTATGACTGTATAAAAGCATATCATTTGAGTTAACCAGTATTTTCTGTTGAATGTCCCAGATCAGGTTTCCGACCTTCGCTGACCAGCTGAGCTCCCGCCTGGCTCGCCAATAAAATATGTAGAATATGTGTACGTTTCGGTTAGAGTTTCTATCCGATCAGATTTTAGCAGTGACATCACGTGTTGCTGTGGTCAAAGGCATCCATCTGCCTTGAGCCTTCACTGTGAACACTGCAGAAGTCCTTTTTGCTTTAAATCCACGTTGATTTAAACTTTTGCTTTAACCAATCGGATTGCGACTTGTTTGCTCCGAGGCCCAATAACGTCAATTTTAACATCCTGTGATGATCAAACAGCTCACTAGTCAGAACTCATAAACTGCATCTTAAGCAAACTGCACAAGCTCAGATATATACGTGTGGATTTAATAGCTGTTTTTTTTTTTTCATTGTACGACTGACCGAGGAGAAGAAACTAATTTGGTTGCAGAACATTTACAAGACGGACTTTTCAAGAAAAGTTGGACATCGTGAGAAAACGTCACCCGAACAGTTCAAAACAGTTGTAAAGCTTTTTTTTTTAACCAATTATACTTTGATTTCCTTAAAAAAAAAAACACACACACACAATTTGCCTTCATTTCAAATCCCCAAGAAAACGGAAAAAATGCACATGGTGATTTAATAAACGGAAAAAATGCACATGGTGATTTTATGAGGTGAATATCAGCGCTTCTTCTGGAGATGATATATGCGGGAGGTGCAGTTGTGGCTCCAGTGAAAGGAGACGTGTTGAATTGTGTTCATTGGGTTTCTTGCTTTAGTAAAGACATTTATTCTCACTGTATGAGATTCCTGTGTGTGATGCAGCTCTGTTCTACTGCACTTCTCTAATATACTGATGGTTTCTTTAGCCGTGGCGTTATAATGAGGAGATTAAGAGGTGCAGTGATTAAGGTAGGACATCACTGAAGGCCTGGGGGTTAAATGCACGCCCCGTCACTGCTACACAGGGGCAGAGACATTAAAGGAATCATAAATAGTGTTAGAACATCAAATTTACATTTATGGAATTTAGCAGATGCCCTTATCCAGAGCCTTTTATGTTCTGTTTCACTCATACAACTGAGCAGCTGGGCTCTTGAACAAGTCTAAGCATAGGGCAGCAAAGGGCTGGTATTTGAACTCATGACCTTCTGATCAGAAGTCCAACATCTTAACCACTGAGCTTCACCTCAGGGAAATGCTGAGGGATTCCTCCACACACCTGACGGTAATCGTTACTCTCCACTACACTAGATTATAAAATTAATAAAACACGCTCGTGGAGTGTTTCTCGGATTAGCATGCTCCATGTGAACGCAACACAACAGCAGTTTCGTCTTCCTTCATCTTCTCTCATAATAACCGCAAGGGATTTAAACATTTCCTATTGCTTCAGAAGTGTTCAATTATTCAGACAGTTTGCTTTATGAATTTATAAAACGTCCTATTAAAGCAGACGAGGTGGAAAACTCCGAGATATTTATTCTGTATGCGGTGTCATTAGCTGTTTTTTAGGTTTTATATATTTATTTATTGTTTTATTGCATTCCAATATTTTATTAAACAAATTTTTAAATGTATTTTTTTTCTCATTCTCATATATATAAATAAATGATATATATATGGTTATGGTTGTAATTTTCTCTTTTTTCCCTCTACTGACATGTGGAACTTTATGAAAAATTCACGGTATATTAACACAAAAAAGCCTGCTGTCCTGACTTCTCTGACTTCTCCAAAGGTTCAACTCAGTGGATATCATTTTAACTGGAATTGAATTCTTTAATTTTGTGTCAGGTCCAAACATACCTAAGAAAATGTACTGTGGTTATCTTTCCCCAACACATTCAACGTCTGCACACGGAAACCACTTTTCAGCCATTTGCTCGGATTCAGCAGAAGAGCAGAGCTCACTGGAAAGGTTGAGGAGAAGGTGGGAGGATAAAGTCTTGATCTTGGATAAAGTCTTGAAGGTGAAATGTTTGAGGTTTGGCAGAAACATTTATTCTGAATCATTAAAAATAAAATCATTAAAAATGTAAGAGAAAACTCTGTGTTAAACAAATAAAACCTACATTTCTACCTGTTTTCAACTCACATAAAGGTTAAATGTGTGTAAGGATAATTTTTTGTTTCATGGCCATTTTAACTTTTCTCATTTTTGTATCAAAATCCAGAACACATTGTTTTTTATCCTTATTCATTTCATATAACATGATACGAGTATAACAACAGGAAATTGGTTGATTCATTTATGTCTAATTGGCCAGTTGTTTGATTGGTTAATTGGTTAATTGATTGATTGATTGATTGGCCAGTTTCTAGATTGATTGATTTGTTGAGTGATTGATTCAGATATTAAACAATTAAGTTATTGGTAAAATTATGGTTGATTTGTTTATTGATTAGTTAATTGGTTGTTAGACTGTTTGTTTGATTGGTTGATTTATTTATTTAATGTCATTGTTTGATATTTGTTTGTTTGGTTGGTTTGGTTGTTTGTGTGATTATTTGATTAATTTGTAGATTGTTACTTGATTACTTGGTTGGATGGTTGATTGGTTGATTGGTTGATTGATTGATTGATTGATTGATTGATTTTTTTTTGTTGGTCACGTTGGTCAAGTAGTTGCATAACTGATTGAGTCATTGTTATTTTTTTCTTTGGTTAATGGTTGGTTGGTTGGTTGGTTGGCTAACTATTTCATTGATTGGTTGCTCACTTGCTTGCTTAATTACTTGGTTTGGTTGAGTTGTTGGTCAACTGGTTGGTTATTTGTCATTTGATTAGTTGTTTGACTTGATTAATCTGGAAGTTAAATAAACAAGAGAAAATCTGAGATCATTGTCTTTTTTTATTTAAAAAAGAGTGACAATCTAAGTGAAAGAGCAAAGAGCAATCAAAGAGCAAAGTGTTTCTTTTTTTTTAATTTACTTCACAAATCTTTAAAAAATATTACTTAATATACTCAAGATTGTTTGATTGATAAAGTATCCCAATGCAGGAAGGACAGAAAACACGCCTGAGTAATGTCAGCTGTAAGCACACCTGGGAGCTGAAGCACTGCTCTGTACTGCAGGTTTGCTGAATAATAAACATATTTTGTGTACATTTGAGAGAAATTGCTGCTGTAGTGTGTTGGAAAGGCAGGATGTGAGCTCATCACACGTTTCCAGAGTAACATGCTCGACTTCAACTCGCCACATCAGCAGTTTTTCCGCTGGACATAATTGCGAGGATTTGAAAAACGCTTAGTGTTCCTTTGGAAACATTCAGTAATTCTGCTTCACTGTACACAAATGAGCATTTAATCTTACAGTCCAATGTGTGGTATTACATACACAACCCCTAAACAACCCCTAAACAACCCCCAAGACCATCCATCAACTCAGAGTTGCGTAGATCCATATTAATATAATTATATTTCATCATTACATAAGTATTAGTTTGAAATATTTTTAAGCGAATTTATGAATTAAATCCAAAAAAGGTGTGTCTGGATTCACCAAATCCATCAAATCTGTATTTTTAGATTCTGTTTTTTTATTTAATTTAAATAAGCAAAGCACAAACTCCACCCTTCACTTTAACCAATGTGATGTTTCACAAAAATCCTGCAAATCTGATTGGTCAAGAGATTAATGTAATATTTATTTTTTGTCATTTATGGAAGAAGTCTCAAGTATCAGAACTCCAGTGTCAGGTAACACGTATTGTATATATGAGGAATAAAACATTTCACAGTATGCTGTTATAGAAAAATAATGAACTAATTAGGTGACAAAAGCAGCTCCACTTCAATCCGTCTGTGTTTTTTCCTTCACCTCGATCCCATAATGATTTTTTTTTTTCATAAATAATAAAAGCCAACTGCAGATGGCTAACAGGGACAAGCTGACATGTGGTTAAAGAGCGAGACATGGACTCGATCTATCAAAAGAACCAGAAATGCACAATCACAGTTTTGCTTTTGGGTCTTTTTGTTTCTTTATCCACAGGTGACGGATGAAGAGTGGGCTGTGTTACATTTCCATCTGAAAGGCCTCATAAACCGAGCAGGGAGGAAAAGTGGAGTCTCTGAAAACCGATAACAAAGACATACAGATGGGCGTCTGGCCCCATCCCCCACTGCACTGAGAGGAAAAGAGAGAGGAGAAGATTTAGAGATCCTTGGATGTTGGAGAATTTCTATCAGTTCTCTTTAGTTTTATTTGTAAGACAATTTTAATAATGGACATTGTTGCAAAGCAAAAGTATTGGGACACCTTAGTCTTTGTATGCAGTCGCATGGAAATGTCCCCTATACATGAATTGACTCAAATCTCCTGCTATAGAGCTCCAACCCTTTTGAACACATTTGAGATGAATGTGAACGCTGACTGCACCTCAGGCCGTCTCACCTTCTCACCTACATCAGTACCTGACTTTACTAACACCCTCGTAGCTGAATGGATCTCCACAAAATCTAGTGGAACATCTTTCCGTAAGAGTGGAGATTAATATATCAGCAAGTGGAGACTAAATGTGGAATGGGATGTTCAAAAAGAAGTTCAGGAAGAACTTTTGTCCATATATACAGTAGTATGTTTTAGAAATATTTATGCGATGAAAGAAGCCTATATGAAGAATATTATCTACATGAGCATTGAAGGAAAGACTGAAGTCAATAACCACACCACTGATGAAACAAAAAGACCATCCAGAGATACTCTGTAATACGAGAGCTTCCTTCTAGATGCATATTGGCCTAAGAAATGACTTCCGTCTTTAAAAATAGTTATAAAGAAGTGGTTGAAGTTGGACCTGGTGTTTCTCATCTGGCTTTGCTGAAACTACAACTGCGTATCATCAGCGTAACAGTGGAATGAAAGCGTTTTCCATTCACAATGATCCTTTGATTTTTTTGGATGTCTGTATGCTGTTTCCGGTTTATAAGACCTCCATCATGGCACCAGGATGGATCAGGCATCTACAGAGAGCAGAGACAAACAGGAACACTGGGATTTCAACCAGAGAAGCATTCTTCATCAAGAGCTTGTGATGAAATCAGTTTAGAAAAGATGTTAACTGTGATTGAGTGGATCGTTTATTAAGGACTTGTTGTGTAGGTACATGAGTGTGTGGAATTTTTACTCTACAGTCTGCTCTCATTACAAAGCTCTCAGAGATCCCAGACCTTTTTGGGCACCTACTCATGCTGGGTATATTTAGTCCTGATTTATAATTCTGCATCTGTATATAATACTGCATCAAAGTGATCAGACAGACAGACAGACAGACAGACAGACAGACAGACAGACAGACAG
>JAAIIK010000074.1:2972452-2983167 GCA_014706435.1 Silurus glanis
AGATAGATAGATAGATAGATAGATAGATAGATAGATAGATAGATAGATAGATAGATAGATAGATAGATAGGAAGTCCAGTGTTGCTGAAATGAAACCCTAAAAACAATCAGAGATTGTGAATGCAGATGTCAAGCGTGATGCTTTTAAGTGTGTATCCAACATTGTCCTCCAACAGTTAGGGGAAATACATCTTCTTTTTTCAGCTTCTCCCATTAGGGGTCTCCACAGCAGATCATCCATCTCCATACCCCCCTGTCCTCTACATCTGCCTCTTTCAAACCAACTACCTGCATGTCTTCCCTCACCAAATCCATAAACCTCCTCCATGGCCTTCCTCTTTTTCTCCTTCCTGGTGGCTCCATCCTCAGCATTCTCCTACTGATATACCCCATGTCCCTCCTCTGCACATGTCCAAACCATCTCAATCGAGCGTCCATCACCTTGTCTCCAAAACGTCCTGCGCTGTCCCCATTTCTAAAAGGGAAAAACAACATATGGCTGGAAATTAAGGTGTCCCAATATTTTTTGTTCATATACTGTAGTGGCTCCCGTTAGGCATCAATCTAATGTCTGATCTAATGTCTGATCTATTTTAAAGTTGAATTGAGGCACAAACACACAAACAGCATTAGATTTGCGATTAGCTTTTGCATTCCGTGTTTATTTATTACATACACTAAAAACATTCATGAACAAATACTCAGAATGAGACACATGTAATAACAGAATTAAAGATTCTCCTGATGGAAAACCAAACCATCATCATTAATCATCTCTAAACTACAGCCAAAACATGACTGAGACAATTTTTGGCCAATCCTGGCTTGAGCAAGAGCACTGCCCCGCCCACAGCGACAACCACGACAGTCAGACCAGCCAGGAGGCGGGATGAAGTGACGGAACCATGGGTGCAATCCCAAACCCGGGATAAATCCAGCGGTGCCCTTGTAAGGTCTGCTTTCACTTCTTGGAGTTCGCTCTGAGACAGAACGTCTGGAGAAACGTCTGCAAGAACTTCAAGAGCTGCCCGATGGCCAGACTGAACGGCACCACTCAGGTAACCACACCACTGCATCGCCGTCTCTGTTCCCGCCCAGAAAATCCTGAAAACAAGCAGGAGGTCATAAAGGCATTGAAATTGTTCTTTATTCTGTGTGCTGGATTCTGGTCTGGTTTCGAAAGTGCTGAGAAATTTTCTATAAGAGCAGCTCTTAGCAGGTTTACATAGGAATGCATGGTTATGTAACATTAATGGAAGGAGTCTCCAGTGTCAGTGCTTTGTTGCAGTCAGAGGTAAAGTTAGAGCAGTCATGCTGGAACAGGGTTTGGTCTCCAAGTTCACAAGAAGGCAAAGTTTACAATGGATGCCTCCATATCTAAAGACGTTCTATACAATTGTTTGCCTCCAACTTGATAGTAACAGTTTGGGGAAGAACCACATACGTCTGGAAAAGTTTTTTCATTTTTTACTTCTTTCTACTATATAAAGAAATGTAATAAATAATTGAAAAAATAAAACATACATACATACATACAGGCATAAATGCATAATTGAACAATATATTAGAAACTTTGAAAAATATCTTTAATATATGTGTGAGTTTATTACATTTATTTTTATTTTTTTGCTAGTTTGGTTTGTTTGTTTATTTCTATCAATAAATACGGATTTGTTTGCATTTAGTTGTAATTTGATGTGGATATTCTTTCTTTTGGCATATCAAATGATCAGGTTTAAAAAAGAAAAAAAAGATTGAACTCTCATCCTCAGGCCACTCTGTTCATTGTTAAACGCTTTCTGATCGAGATGTTACATCTGAAACATATTTCTCTGAATCCCATCTGACAGGTGAAAGTCCTTCTCTGATATTACAGCATGATCCAATCCCACAGCTCGGTGATCGCGGCTCTCCGTCTGTCTGGCTCCGTATTCTCCGAATAGAATAGCCTTTATTTGTCACATATACATTACAGCACAGTGAAATTTGTTCTTCGCATATCCCAGCTTGCTTAGAAGCCGGGGTCAGAGCGCAGGGTCGGCCATGATACGGCGCCCCTGGAGCATAGAGGGTTAAGGGCCTTGCTCATGGGCCCAAGAGTGGCAGCTTGGCGATAATAATAATAATAATAATGCTTAGGGAAGGATGCAGCAGTTCTAAAACATATAGTTGTATGCCTGGCGTAGGAAGCAACACTTCCTGGTTGGTGGTAGGCGGAGACTTGGTGGTGGGTGGAGACTTGGCGGTGGGCGAGGACTTGGCGGTGGGCGGGGACTTGTGTGTAAAAAAAAAAAAAAAAAAAAAACACTAAAATATACCACACTGTAAATAATATTATGTCACAGCAGGGCAGTATTGATTGGCATGAAAATGTTATTGCATCACAACATAAAGAGTGTAAGAGCCAATCAGGTTTAGTATGCAAATGAGCACCGTGTAGCAGCAGTGTTCGCTACTGTGATCAATTTATTCTGTTCGAGCTTTTTTGTAAACCTTCAACAGACGATTTTTCTATTGAGTGTAATGATGGAAGGGAAAAAAGCAAAGAAATTATTTTAAAAATGAAGGATTTGTGCGATTGTGAGAGGGGTAGTGTATACAGATGATGGAGTGATGTAAAAGGATGTGGAATAAACGTCTGTACAGGAACAGGAATAAACTCTGCATGACTTTCTGCTGTTTTTATTTCTCCCCATGTTTCTCAGTCTGATTCAATACACGTGATATGTGTGTGTGTGTGTGTGTGTGTGTGTGTGTGTGTGTGTGTGTGTGTGTGTGTGCGTCAGGTTTAGGCATTCGTGAAACGCCCAAGGCATATTTTTCCACATTCTCTGTTCACCTGGGATGCGCTTGCGTGTGGATCTCTGACATTTTTAAGGCAGGTCTGGGTGGGTTCGGTTCCCTCTGGGCCTCAGCAAACCGCAGACAAAGCAGGAGGACCAGGGCCAAGTGTGTGTGTGTGTGTGTGTGTGTGTGTGTGTGTGTGTGTGTGTGTGTGTGTCTGTGTGTGTGTGTGTGTGTGTGTGTGTGTGTGCGCACGCACACTACTTTTTCCAACATTCTGCCTCCAGCTCTGTTTTATTAAGTCCTGCAGCCTCTCTTTATTGAAGCCTCGACATGGTTTCCGATGGATTGGGTATTAAATACTCGCCCGGTCCGGGTCAAGTCGATATATACAGCTGTGTAGGCCAAAAGTTTGTGGACACCCCCCCACCCCCCTAAGATCATGTGCTTTTTTACATATTGAGTCTCCAATTAATGTTATAATAAGTTTCACTCTTCTAGAAAGATGTTCCACCATATTGTGTGGATATTTCCTGGAGATTCATTCAGCTACAAGGATGGTAGTAAAGTCAGGTACGGATGCAGGTGGGGTGAGGAGGCCTGGGGTGCGGTCAGTGTGAAAAGTTCATACCAAAGGTGTTTCATAGGTGTTCAATATGCCATGCCAGACATCTTTGTGTCAGATTTGCCCAGTTTCACGCAGAATTTCACGTTTGCTCTTTGTTCTAACTCGCTGTCCGTGTTGAAATCGCAGACGTGGTAACGCACGTGGGTCAGAACAGCACCAGTTACACCATTAATCTACAAACTTTTTGATACCACCTCATATTGAGGCTGTTTAAGCTGCTATGATGAGGAACCCTCGTCGTTTCTTTGAAATGATGCACTCATCTTGTAATCTTTATTCGCTAAGCTAAATAGCCAATTGGAGTTCTGCTTCTCGCCGCACACAGAACCTGCCGGAAAACAGCTGACGCCGCCTGATAAAAGCCAACAGTATGGAAGATATCGAAAAAACGAAAGCCGGACGAAGCTCAACCCCACCCCCCACATTGTCCGCCAGCCGACTGCAGCTTGGTATTTCCGGGGCTTTAAGTTCTTATCCTTCGTTCTTAATCCAGCCTTATATATTTCATTGCTTAAACATGATGCTACTTTTTAAAGAGAGAATGAGAGTATGTTTTTGGAACTGTTTTGTTAGTGAGTCTTTAACCAGCTGTAGTTTAGGCTACAGGTCGGCACGGGGACCAAAACCTGCTAACAAGTGCACTGATTGAAGAGTCTTGTGGTGTTTAAATGTTTAGTTTGAGCAATTCTCTGTATCACGTCTTGTTAATTAACTGTTAGATTCGATTAGATGAAGGTGGGAAAAAAAAATTGGCATCATATATCAGCAATCGGCTGCCATGATTCCTGAATATCGGCATCGGCCGGAGAAAAATCCATTTCAGTCGACCTCTAATGTGCACCACTTCCAATGCAACATTATAACTAATGACAAGGGGTTCGAAACAAGCTCACACTGGTTCTAGAAAAAACAGGGTTGCCAAATCCTAATTCCAAAACTCCCCGTTTCCCTGCACCATCCAGTATTATTCAACCACTTCATTAAAAAGAAAATTGTTTTTATAACATTCTGTCCAGCAAAAAAAAAAAAGCTTTCGTACACAAGATCGTCAACGTATCTACACATTTACAGGTTGTTTTATAAAAAGTTTTCACGGTACACGTTCCTGCGAAGGAGCTGTTACTATAGCAACGGCAGCGTATCAGAAGGAACACGTTTTAATCCAACCTTGCGATTCTTATCATATTAATCAGCACCGTGTTGAAGTGTTTTGCGGCGTGTCTCGTGTTCACGGTACACAAAGGACGTTGTTCTGGTGAGTGTGTATGTAGGTCAAGGACGGATTAACCGCGCTTTGGCGTTACAGATCAGAACGCGGCAGAGTGCAGCAAAGTCTTTCCATGTGTCTTGCTTTGATGAGATCTTTCTCCTCTTTGGGGATTTAATTTCATTATGGAAATGCATTACCTAGCTACATCACTCTTGCACACATACACACACACACACACACACACTTGCGCACGGACACACACTTGCTCATGCTCTACAGATGTGTTTGGTTACGGCCGATGCCTAACGGGAGCCATTACAAATGGATTATAGCGCTGCTTCCCTGGAGGGAGCCGTGGCTGTGACCTCCACTCCATTGGTTTGAGGCTCATTATGCGTTTTGGCTTCATGGCACACACACACACACACACACACACACACACACACACACAAGCACACACAAGCACACACACAAGCACATGCCTCCATCTCGTCCATTTACTTACTCCATATTCTGCTCACACACACACACACACACACACACACACACACACACACACACTCATCTCTCTCCTAACCTCCAAGGCCACTAATGCACGAGGCACAAGGAGGGTCGTGGTCGTCGAGAACAAAATGCCGCCAACAAGTATTTAAAAGGATTCCAATGCATGCTTTGTGTGTATGTGTGTGTGTGTATATATGTGTGTGTGTGAGTGTGTGTGTGTTTCTTTTGGCTTCTTTGTACCTTCCACATGGTTTACGGAGAGCGGGATGGTAGAACGTCAGCATTCCAGGACCCATGACGTTAACAGGACATCCTCCGTTGTATTCCTCTTCAGCCCAGTCCTGAGAAAAACATCAGGATTGTGAATTGTTTTACAAACATGCACACACACACACACACACACACACACACACACACACACACACGCACACACACTTATTATACTCTTAGGCACACAATTGTGTGCAAGAGATCTTAAACCTGTTTCAGCATGACGGTGCCCCTGTGCACAAACACAGCTCCATTAAGATCTGCTTTCCATGAGTTATAGTGGAAGATCTCCTGCTATAGAGCTCCAACACTATTGAACATGATGAATGTGAACACTGACTGCACCTTTCGGCCTCCTCACCTTCTGACCTACATCAGTACCTGACTTCACTAACACCCTTGTGGCTGATTGAATCTCCACAAAATCTAGTGGAA
Organism: Silurus glanis; assembly: GCA_014706435.1. Taxonomy (NCBI): domain Eukaryota; kingdom Metazoa; phylum Chordata; class Actinopteri; order Siluriformes; family Siluridae; genus Silurus; species Silurus glanis. The sequence goes on from JAAIIK010000074.1 coordinate 2,978,284, forward strand.
CATCTTCCCCGAAGAGTGGAGGTTAGTCTAACATCATGACCTCACAATCCTCTAAACGGTGAGGCAGATGGTCAGGACGCTCTCTCCTCTACTGTCCCTCTGTGGAAGGTGCTGAGGACGTGGGAGGGAGGAGCTCAACTCTTTTGTAACCTCGGCAAGAAGTAAAGACGCTGATTGACTTGACGTGAACCATGCAGAGAGGTGTTGTGAGTCCAGGATGTGGAACTCATCACTGATAGAATTATGATCTCTCCATTTCTCACAGACTTCTTATTGGAGTATTGACCGCTTCAGGCAAAGTTTGGTTCTTTAGTTCTTTAATAATTACTTAGTGGTCATGTTGAACACACACACACATTTATACTCACACACACATACACACGTTTATACTCACACACACAAAGAGTTTCACATTTACAATTCACTTCCCAGCCTGGTTCATTTTTGTGTTTTTATCCAGTGTGTGTGTGTGTGTGTGTGTGTGTGTGTGTGTGTGTGTGTGTGTGCATAAGTTGAGATGATCTCAGGACTCAAACTGAATATTTTCATCACGTCCGAGATGCTATCAGTTTCACCATGAGAGAGTTTCACTTCTCCACCAGCTGTAAACACGTTTATACCACTTTACTAAAGATTGAAGATGTATGGGCCCTGACACTTCACACCAACCTACAGCCCAGAGAAATACACACTCTCAAGAGTGTATACACACACACACACACACACAGAGCATCTCATTTTTCACTTTCCAAACAAGCTTTCTCGAGATTTCGGCTCATGATCTGGCTACACTCCTGGGCGAGAAGAAAAATGGACCGAAGCCTGAAACGGCATCTGAAGTTTGTAAAGAGTTTAACAACAAATCATTGTTCAAGAAACGAGCAAGAATTAAACAAATGCACTCCTGAGACCCTCCTGTGCCACTGTTTACTTTTTGGAAGAAAGCAATAAACAGGGGAGTTACAGTAAAAAACAACATTTAATAGTTACAGTTAATGATGGGAATGTCTGCAAAATGACTAGAAAATAAAATACTGATAATTATTGCTATTTTGGTTTATATATATATATATATATATATATATATATATAGGCCTGGGGTGCAGTCAGTGTTCACATTCATCCCAAAGGTTTTCAATAAGGTTGCGATCTGAGCTCTATAGCATGAGATCTTCCACTCCAACCCATGGAAAGCAGATCTTCATGAAGCTGGTTTTGTGCACAGGGGCATCGTCATGCTGGAACAGGTTTAGATCTCCTAGTTCAAGTGAAGGAAATATTTCATGTTACTGCATTCAAAGACGTCCTGCACAATTTGTATCACCAACTTATTAACAGTTTGGGGAAGAACCACATATGGCTGGAAATGTCAGGTGTCCCAATACTTATAATAAATAGTAATAAATCATTACAAGTGTATACTGCACACGTGAAAAAAAAATTGCAGTATATAGATTACTGTCTATGTAGTGTATTTTTGGAGCATATAAAAAATGACATTTTAAAAGTTTAAATTCTTATACATGAAATATAAAACCGTGATGATGAACACGTTTGACAACAATAAAAAAAAAAAACAGCTTTTTATAATACATTAATAACTGTTTATTGGTTAATTCTTTCATTTTCTGTTTTGATTTCGTGTGAAAAAAAACATATTTTCACTATTTTGGAGCTACTCGAAGCTCATCCGTGTCTATTAAACCATTAGGGCTCAGGTTTTACCTGACACCCCCCGTTCCTGTTCAACGCTCTACAAATACGTATCTGTATCCAGCGTTTGACCTGAACGAAGTGGGCGTGGCTTAAGCCTGAAGCTCAGGCTAGAAGGCTGCAGTCACACTGTCAGGTCACTGAAGGACTTTCCAATTTGACAACTTGTACTGTTTTACACAATTACACAATCGCTCAGAGCCGCAGTTTAACAGGATTTTGGGTTGTTCAGCTCATCGTGAGGTTTGTTTACTGAACTTTTCTATCCAGTTTGCCCCTGATGATCTCGAACCACACTAGACTTTGTTCTTGATTCACACCTGTCCTATGATATCCTGTTTATTTATCACCTGACTGCTTATTGATTTTGGGTCTTCACTTACAGAATAGGTGGGGAGGTGGTAGCTTGGTGGATTGGACTTTAGATCTGAAGGTAATGAGTTCAATTCCCAGCCATATCAAGCTGCCACGCCGTGGTCCCTGAGCAAGGCCCATAGCTGCTCAGTTGTATAAATTCCCACAAGCACGCTCCAGAATCTTGTGGAACATCTTCCCAGAAGCGTGAAGGTTATTATAATAACAAGTGAGGATTAAATCTGGAATGAATGCAGATACCAATCTTATGCTTTAGTGTCCACAAACATGTGGCCATAAAGTGTATATGTACTGTACGTAAACATTTTCAGTTCCAATTAAAAATATCATCATTTCCAAGCCCAATACTTATCATTATTTCTGGACTTAATCAATTTTGTGCTCTTTTTGTTTTCTTCAGCTATTTTCTGCTCCTATCCGAGGTACAGATCGGTGCTGTCACTACTTTTCACGTCACTTTAGATGATACGAGTGTAACAGTGCTTTACTGAAACCTGCTCCTTAATTATTTCACATGCAATTTATCTCAAATAAAAATCAATGCCGTGCATTTTCAGAGCCGTGGACGTGACAGTAGCGAGATGTCTGCATTTTCCTTTAAATCAATGCAGACGACATGAAGGTGACCCTGAAACTCCTCCAGATTTCTCATAACCTGGACGGCAACCTTCATCCGGCTGCAGACTTTTTAACCGCGACGTGCTTTTCGATGTCTCTTCCTTTCTAGATTCAAGAAATCCACAAAGGAAATATAGCTTCAGGTTTCATATTAGAAACGTTTTTTTTTTTTTTTTTATTATTAAAAATTCTTATACTTTTGTAAAGCAGCGAAGTCGAAACCTCGCTTTGCGTTGCTTTGATTGTACACTTTGTCTGTATCATGTTGTGAAGGGGTTCGTTCCTGTCTTGTGTAACCTTCATTCCTTTCACTGTTCATTTTTCTAAAAGAAAAAAATAATAAAACGAGTACTAATAAAACACTGCTCTGGAGTGGTTTTAAGAATATCTACACTTTATGGACAAACATTTGTGGACACCTGACCATAAGACTGGTATGTGCTTCTTTTTGAACATTCCACTCCACATTTAGTGCCCATTTGCTCTTATAATCAGCTCCACTCTTCAGGGTAGATGTTCCACTAGATTTTAAGGAGATTTGTAGAGATTCTTTCAGCCACAAGGCTGTTAGTAAAGTCAGGTATTGATGTGCTGTAGGTGAGAAGGTGAGGAGGCCTGGGGTGCAGTTAACGTTTTACATTCATCCCAAAGGTGTTTAATAGGTTTTGGAGCTCAATAACAGGAGATCTTCCACTCCAGCCCATGGAGCCAGCTTAGTGCACAGGAGCACCATCATGCTGGATCAGGTTTGGGTCAGCTATTTCAAGTGAATGGAAAATGAGGGTGGGGGTAAAACACTGGTTAAGAGGATGGCCTTCTGATCTGAATGTTGTGAGTTCAAATCTCACCACCACTAAAGTGCCACTGTGGGCCCTTGAGCAAGGCCCTTAACCCTCAACTGCTTGTTTACCTGAATGGGATAATTGTAAGTTCCCAATCGTTTTGGCCATGTTGCATATATTCAGGTTCTTCAAATCATTTTTGCATTACTGATTGATTGATGATATTAATTTTCTGTCTCTTTGAATGAATTCAATTACTGACAACTGGTCTGAACCAAGATTTCTTTCTTTGTGATCCCATTTGGACATTTGTGTCTCTATCAGAAGAACTTGTGTAAGATGGAGAACAGGAGAGATGTGATCAGACTCCCTCACCCCCACACTCACACATGGAGGTTGAAGTTTAATGGTTTGGGGTTGTTTTTGGAGCAGTGAAGATTCCAGAAAGTGAAAAAAAAATCTAAACCAACATGGCTCTCATTCCATACTTCAACACCATGCAGTTCCGCCCAGACTGCGTACGTCCAAGTTATTTATGTGTTATTTAGAGAGCAGACAGTCGTCTGGTGTGATAACTGTCATGAAACGACCTGCCCAGTCACTGCACCTAAATCCTACTGAACTGCTCTGGGATGAACTGGATCACAAAGAAATCTACTACTAGTGAAGAACATGTTTGTCGAGTTTTACAAGGGACACGGCAAAGTATTTCAGCTGAACATTGGAGAAACGAAGTGCCTGGATGCTGCTGGTGTGTAAAGCAGTTCTTTATACTAAAGAAGGATTTCTCACTATAAAATTAAACGAAACATCTGCACTTTTATAGATTTGATTTATAGATCAAAGTCAATCTTCATACTGTTACATTAGCGAGTTGGTCACATAGAAACAAAAGGAACATGAATGTGTCTCTCCACACTTTTTACAGGCACTGTTTAAAAGTGATTACTAAATGTAAAAGTAAAAAAAAAAAAAAAAAGAATGTATATATGTAAGTAAGTATGTATTTCTATCAAATGATCATTTACAGACTTTCACCTAAAAACATTGAACCTTTGTATACATTTTAGGTTTAAGAATTAATTTCAATGAATTTGATGAAAGAGATTTCCAGTTGCTGAAATAACAAAACCAAACGCTGCGAAAATAATTAAAGTTGATTATGTTGGTAAACAAAGGTCTACGCTTCACCAGCACACGTCAGCACACCCACATAGCGAAAGGTTAACGTTTGCTAACGTGTTTAACAAACAAAGCACGAAGGCGTTAATTAATATCGCTTGCCTCTAATTAGCTGCTGCGAGGGTCGACAAGGTGACGATTATAAACATGCCGCCTTTTCTGTGCTCTGTGTGTGTGTGTGTGTGTGTGTGTGTGTGTGTGTGTGTGTGTGTGT
>JAAIIK010000074.1:2984070-2996247 GCA_014706435.1 Silurus glanis
AGAGAGAGAGAGAGAGAGAGAGAGAGAGAGAGAGAGAGAGAGAGAGATGAGAATAATGATGAGGAAAAATTGGGAAAGAAGAAAGCAGAAAATATGATGACTGGGATCTAAGATATGGTTTGGTCTCTACGGGCAGTTCACACTTTTCATGCTCCATGTATGTAATATGTGGAGATACGTTAGATAAAGAATCAGTGAAGCTTCAGAATTGAACTAAAAATTGAAAATAAGCTTTCGGCATTGAGAGACAAACTGTTGGATTATTTTCAGTGGAAATTTTATAATGATTAGAAAATTGTTCTGATCTGATACACACACACACACACACACACACACACGCATGCACACACGCACACACACACACGCGCACACACACACAAATACCAGCAGCTGCTCCGTAAGAACCACATGGAGCCAGTAACTATCCAATAAACCTTTAAAAAAGTCTGGAAGTATTGTTATATAAACTCCAAGCTATTGGATATTTTTATATAAGGAATAATCCAGTTGTAGGTGTGAGGTGTTCCAGGATTTTGGTGCATGATGTGAAGGTGAAAACGTTCCAAGGTGAAGCAGAGAGCATGAAAAAGGTGTAAAGTCTCACACATAGTTGTGGCTCATTACCCTATACAGTACCATGGACAGTTCCCAACATTGGGGAGTTAAAAGTGTTACTGGAGTTTGAAGAGTAAAAGTAACTGAATGAATCAAAAGAACAAATAATTTTTCTTACACATTTTATATACATCTCGTTGCATCTACATTTCTGCTGCTCTAAATCACACGCAGAGAAAAAGTAGTGTCAGAAGATTACATTTATTTGAATCACTTCTAAGAAATAGGTATTACAGAATGAGGATGAAATGAGTCTGTGCTGCATCTCCACTAATAATGAAGCTGTTGGAGTTAACTCCTGGTGATGTTTGTCACTCTATTTCTCATTTGAATGTTTTCTTCTCCAGTTTGTCAAATTCATCTTGTTCTTTAATCCCTTTTAATCTCTTTATCAAAATCAACATATTCACCAAATAAGTTCCAAAACATTCAACTGTCGCCCTCTTGAAAAGCCACTAGTGATCCACATGAACCAGAAGTATGGGGGAATCCACTGACGGCTGATTTATTAGACATACTGATTAAATTATTTTTTATTATTTCACAATTATTTACATTTTATGATAAATGAATGTGATTGATTTAATTTAATGAAATACATTTATTCAAATAAATGAAAATAAATTTGATGATTAGAATTCTATTTATATTTTATTTTATTATAAAAATATTTTAACCAGGTTGTTCAACAAGATTTTGGAAGGTGAGAGGATGCCTGAGGAATGGAGAAGGAGTGTGCTGGTACCGATCTTTAAGAATAAGGGAGATGTGCAGACCTGCAATAACTACAGGGAAATAAAGTTGATCAGTCACATCATGAAGTTATGGGAAATAGTAGTGGAAGCCAGGCTGAGAGATGAGATGACCATCTGTGAGCAACAGTATGGTTTCATGTCGAGGAAGAGCACCACAGACGTATTATTTGTTTTGAGAATGTTGATGGAGAAGTATAGAGAAGGTCAGAAGGAGTTGCAGTGTGTATTTGTGGATTTAGAGAAAGCGTACGACAGGGTGGAGAGAGGAGTTGTGGTATTGTATGAGGAAGTCTGGTGTGTCAGAGAAGTATGTGAGGGTGGTGCAGAACATGTATGAGGAGTGTGCAGTAGGAATGACAGACTGGTTCAAGGTGGAGGTTGGACTGCATCAAGGATCGGCTCTAAGCCCACCAGGAAGGAGGAAAAGAGGAAGATCAAGGAGGAAGTTTATGGATGTGGTGAGGGAAGACATGCAGGTAGAGACAGATGATCTGCTGTGGAGACCCCTGATGGGAGCAGCCAAAAGTAGAAGATTTAATTATTTAAATATATTTATTTCAGTTTTAATAAATATACTTCCAGCATACTGTTTTACTTTTTATATCAAGTTATGGAGAATTATTTGTCATTTATTTAAAAAAAAAAGTTATTTACAATTATAATTAATTACATAAAAAATTTTTTTTAATTTATTTTATTATTAAAATATTTTTTAGGCATACTGTTACTTTTTTGAAATATTAGGAGAATAATCTGATGTCTTTTATTTAAATACAATTATAACTACTGACATAAAATTTGGTTTTTATTTGTGATTTTATTATTTAAATGAAATGACAATAAATGGAAGTTTTGCCAGCTGGATGTTCCAAAAGCACATATGAAACTTACGATCAGGTGACCAAAAACTTTTAGCAATAAAGTGGATCATGGTGACACACAGAGTGACTGGTGATTGTTCTACACTGTTTACACACGTCACAATCTTCTCTTCGCTGCAGGAGACGGAGGTTAATGACGAATCAATCCGCTCGCTCGTGCCTCGTTAACGAGCGTATTTAACACGGCGTGAGTCCATGTGCTCGCACCTTTCATCACGACGCAATCAAACCAAAGTTCGGTGTGCTGAACATTAAAAACACCATATAATTACACAGTTGTAGGCCGAGTCCTTCCAGCGCTGCTGAGTTCTCCACTCTGATTGGCCAGGAGGTGCTATAACAATGTGTCACACAGGTTTATATTAATATAGTGCTCCAATATGTTACGGTTTCTATAGTAACGGGTCATTCACAGGGAGATGCAGGATAGAAGCAAATATTAAAACTTGCTGATTAGTCTGATGTTTATTTAATGTGTATGGAAGGAGTCTCCAGTTCAAGTGCTTTGGGAAATCTTCAGGGCAACTAGTTTATGATTAAAGCATATGATAAATGCATCAATTATATATACACACACAAACCCACACACATCGTATGACCAAAATTATTGGCTGATTTTTTCCAGCCATTTGTGCTTTTTCCCCAAACTGTTACCACAAAGTTTGAGGCACACAATTGTGTCAGACGTCTTTGGATGCGTGACAATGCCCCTGTGCACAAATCCAGCTTCATGAAAGATCTCCTGCTATAGGGCTACAACCCTATTAAACATCTTTGGGATGAATGAAAAAGCTGAATGCCCTCCAGGCCTCCACACCTTCTCACCTACATCCACACCGCACCTGACTTTACTAACACCCTTGCGGCTGAATGAATCTCCACAAGTACATTCCAAAATCTTTCAGAACATCTTTCCAGAAGAGTGGAGATTATTATATCAGCAAATGGAGACTAATTATCAATGAACAATTTTTAGAAGATTTGGAGATGATTCAATTGATTTAAATTATTCAACATATTTATACTTTATATATAATTTTTAATAGTTTCATTCAATTAAATCATCTCCAAATCTTCTGAAATATGTCACTTCAGTAACTCTAAAGCTGTCCATCTTTAATAACTTTCTATAGTTCAACTAGTATATATACTATAATATAATATAATAGTATATATACTATTCTATATATACATATATATATATATATATATATATATATATATATATATATATATATATATATATGTTTTTTTTTTTTTTTTGTTTTAAGCAGTTTCATTGACCGATAGGTGTCGACACGTGTGCATGAAAAAAAACAAAAAACATTATCAGTTACTCCGCTTCATCACACTCTTGCTATTGTTAAATATGTTCCTGTAACTTGGAGTGTTTTTTATTAGCAACAGTTATACTGAAAACAACTAATAATGTCATGTAGCTTCAGTGTAGCAAAATTCCTCAAAATATTTGCTTTAATGTCCAAATGGGTGTTAGAAGTTCATCCTCAGAATGATAAACCAGGCGTTAGTGATGGACAGCGAGAAAAAGAGAGAAAAAGGACAGAAAAACAGAAAAGAGTCTCGTGTCATCTTGAGAGTTCTGTCGAGTTTCACGCTCAGAGGGCGTCAGGAGCGAGGTGACGAACACGTCTTGTCCTTAACGGCTTACTGCGCTCCTCCTCGAACTTCTCGCCGAGATGTCAAGCTTGCACCAGGGAGTGATTTCACATGCTTTATAGTGACGTGTCTGAACGAGCCTCAGCGACACGGCGTGATGAGAAATGGAGCCGAACTAATCATCTCTTCACCATCGCATTCGCCATCAGGACCAGACATTCGGCCGAAACGCATCAGCAGGGGCGCCCCTTAATTCTGAGATTTCTACTGAAAAACCTTCAACCTTAAGAAATCGAGAAATTCAAGGTGCTTTATATAATATTATATAACCCCAGGAGCAATCTCAGCACATGTGGTACCTTTACTCGCCTTAAAATTGTCTGGGATGCCATTTCTTTCTTTATATTTGGTGTAAAAACTTCCTATATAAGGACATTATACATCAGGTAACATCAAGGGCAGTCTCGGAGCATGTGGTGCGATCACTCGCCTCCAAATTTTCCACAAACTTTTTGTTTACATTTTGTATGAAGCAATGTGAAATACAAGGAATTTTTGGAGTTCACGTTGCATAAAATCTATGAAATTGATTTTTCTTTAAATTTTGTACTTTTTAATGTAAAAAAAAACCTTAATGAGCTCCACTAGGAATTTAATCAAATATTATATAGCATCAGGAGCATCTCAGAGCAAATCTTATAAACTCATATTACTCTCAGAAGTAAAGATGGGCTGAGGTTCACCTTTGTTTTACAATTTAAACAAAAATGTTCGACTGTAAATAAAATATGAATTTATGAATCATTGCATTCTGTTTTCATTCACATTTTACACAGTGTCCCAGCTTTTTTGGAACTGAAGTTGTAAATTTGTTGTAAAAACATAATTAATGAGAAATCCAAGTAGTTTCCTACAATATTATATACCATAAGCAATCTCGGAGAATGTGGTGCATTCACTTGCCTTAAAATTGTCTGTGAAATTTGACTTTGTTTTCTAATTCTGCACTTTACACTGTAAAAACATCACTGATGTGAACTACAAGGAATTGTATATGATATAATCCAATGGCAGAGGCTACATGCTCACAAAGACACTTTCATTTGTCATAAAACTGTCTGTAAATATGAAGTTTTTTTCCCATTTTTTTCCTTTGTTCACTTGCCTTAAAATTGCCTATAAATTGGTTAAAACTGTCTACAAATTAGACCTATTTCCATTGAATTCTGTGTTTTGTATTGTAAAAATCTAATTAATAAGACATAGAATTAGTTCAATACAATACTGTAAAGTATCAGGAATGAGCTAATAGCATGTGGTGCATTCACTTGGCGTAAAATTGTCTGCAAATGTAATTTTTTTTCATTATATTCAGTGTAAAAACTTATAACTACAAATACAAGGGGTTCTGTATAAGATATAATATACAACATCAGGGCCGATCTGCAAGCACGAGGTGCGTTCACTCGCCTTCAAATTGTTTGTGAATTAGGACTGTTTCCCTTAGATTTTGTGTTTTACCTAGTCAAAAAGTTGTTTAAAATACTGTATATTGTTTTACAATATTATTAAGCATATTATGTGACATTAGGAACAAAATCAGAGCATGTGGTTTGTTGACTTGTCTGCAGATGTCACTTTGTTTCTGTATATTTTATGTAAAACTTCATAAGTGAGAAATGTATTTTCTTTCTGTACATTATATTCTTGCCTTCATTCTATAAACATTTCCCATCTACAAGGATTATATTTTTGTTTTTTATATTCAGTGTAAAAACTTCATCAACAAGGAGTTTCATATAATATCGTAAATCATCATTCTTTAAGCATGTGAGGTGTGTTCACTTGCCTCAAAATTGTCTGTTAGTTTGACTGTTATTTTCTTTATATTTTGTGTAAAAAAAAAAAAAACCTTTCTTGATTAGAAATACTCATTCAAGGATTTTTGGGAGTTCACTTGCTATAAAAGTGCCTGTGAATGATTTTTTGTTAAATCTTGTGCTTTATAATGGAAAAAACCTCAAGGATGAGATCTAATAGTAGTTTAATATATTATACAGCATCAAAACCAATCTCAAAGAACATGGTGTGTTCGCTTGCTTTAAAATTGTCTTTTTTTTTCTTTTTTTTTGTGTTTTCTTTGGCAAAAATAGAATCAATAAGAAAGACAAAGTGTCTTTTATAATATATAACATCACAGACGATCTCAGGGCTTGAGGTGCGTTCACTTGCCTGAAAAATCTCTGTGAATTTGAGTTCAAAATAAATGAGCAGGTACTACCGAACCCTGCTTATTTACATTTTTATTCAAACTAAAATGATGGCATCCAGCCAGTCGCGAGGAACATGTAAGGACCCAGAGGTGTCTTGCGTCACACCGCAGTATTTCTATGATGCATCAGGCAGCATGATCGCCGAAGCGTGAGCGGAAAAACAATCCGAGGAAACATTGTTTTTTTTTAGATACTCACCTGTAGCTCCCTGACTCATTTTTTTTAACTCCCTGTCAAAAATGCCAGTATGTGGTCCAAGCTTTTGCAGCCAAACACACTCTTTTCTCCTCTTCCTCCGCCCCTATCTGAACATACTAAATCTGACTCCTGCATTAAAGCCAGACGTCTCCGTGGCAATCCTGCTGCACTGTTTTTTTTTTTTAAGCAATATCAATTAGCATAAATCCGGCTAACGAACATGTGACCAGACGCTGAGGTCTGGAGACGAAGCAATCGTGACTGTATCAGCCAGTGACTCAGAAATTTGTGTCACTTACTTTCTCCTGGTAGTGAATGTAGGAGGCGGCTTCAGGGCCCAGATACTTCACCAGGCTGCTAACAACGGCATCTCGTCTCTCCTCGGTCTGAAATGAAGCAAGAATAGAGCAGCTTTATTTAATGACAATGACATAAGCGGTAACGAAAAATAAGCTCGTTATGAACTCGTGTGACTGATAGATGACACGGTCAGAGAGAAACGCTTTAATGCTAATTCAACTCTCCATTCTGATTGGTCAGAAAGCATCAGTGTAGTGTCTCGAACTGATATCAGATCTTCATGGAGCTGGATTTGTGCACCGGGACATTGTCATGCTGGAACAGGTTTGGATTTCCTGGTTAAGGTGAAGGGAAATTTCATGCCACGATGTCCAAACACTCCGTATACTAACGTGTGCCTTTAATTTTGTAGTCACAGTTTGGGGAAGAACCACATAGTCAGTCAATCAGTCTGTCTGTCTGTCTGTCTGTCAAACTATCTATCTATCTATCTGTCTCTCTGTCTGTCTAACAGTTTAAAGAAGCATATATGGGTGAAAAGGTTGGGTGTCCAAATACTTTTGATCAGATAGCATATGTATTTAAAGGTTAAATGATGCTCGAGCTGTGAAATGTGTTTTGACCTCGGTGCTAAAGCGTCAGTAAAATCTTCTCTATTCAATTTCATTTCTAAAGAACTTTTAACAAGGCCATTGTCCCAAAGCAGATTTACAAAGATAAAGAGGTTATAAATTTGTATGTATTAATTTAGTGAATATATGGTTTATTCCTAATGAGCAAGTGAATGTGGTGAGGAAAAACTCCCTAACCCTAACCCTAACCCTGACCTCGAGAGGAACCGAACTCAAAAGGGAACCTTTATCATCAACACCGAATGTCTATTCGTTACAGTTCATTGTTGAGGTGTTCAGTGATGATCGCTGAAATGCAGAACTGCTCATGCAATCTGTGGCCTCAATCGACACCTGGGTGATTATATTCAAACTCTCCACATGATCACAGATCTGAAATGTAAACACAAGCTGAGAGATAGAGAAAAAGAGAGGGAGAAGGAGGAGAAGAGAGAGAGCTGACAGTGAGGATTAAAAAGCCCCATAAAAATACAAGATACCTGCAAAATAAAAAAGGGAAATAAAAAGAAATCACATGGCATGTCCACTCTTTAAAACCCTGCCAGCGCTCACCGGTGAGCGGAATGTTAATTAGCCGCAGTTTGCTAAATAAAAACGGAAGATAAACAAACAGCTCGGGGGCTCGGATGGCGGCGCGCGTCTTTAAAACAACACAATCACGCTGCGGAATCTGAATGAAGGCTCAGGAGGAGATCGCGCTGTGATGCGTCATCGTTTCTGGGCACTATGGTGGCTCTCTGTGGTGTGTGTGTGTGTGTGTGTGTGTGTGTGTGTGTGTGTGTGTGTGTGTGTGTGTGAGCAATGAGAAACAGATGAAGCAATATCACACCCGGTCAGAACACACGCTGAAGTTTTCTGCTTTAATGATTAATGGAATGAACAGTTTTTGTGAACTTTACTCCATTTTTTTGTTCCACAGAAGTTTTTCCGGGTGTCTGGAGCTAGCGTGTTTAGCTTCGGGCTTCGATGGAAACCAGCATTCTATTAGTGACGAGTCGTTCATGATTGTCTTTCTGAAACTACGAGTTCATTTCCTGAGTCTCCTGACCTGAGAGGTTCATTCTTTTCTATTATTGTAACCCAAACCGTAGTTTATATTAAGAAATCCTGAAACTGTGCAGCGTCATACTGAATTCATGACTCACCATTTTGATGATTTTTGTTTGTGAATGATGACAAAGGGACTTTTTTTATTCTGATGGGAATGAGATGTTCATAGACACAAATACTTACTTTTAAGAGATGAACTAAGGATTTTAAGAAAAGCACAGTTTTTTGCAAGAAATCCAATGTGTTGTGCTGTTTGTACAAATTGTTTCGAGAAATGCACCTACTGATTCGAGAAACGCTCCAAAGCAGCTGAGAAAAACTGTAATAGATCAGTGTGCTGAGAGTAAAATTCGAGTCTTTTCACCTTAACTCAGTTGATTAATTAAAGAATCTTGTGATAAAAATGATAATAGGAAAATTACAGTTATAATAAATCAGTACTTTGAATACTTAAGTACATCTGAAGGCAAAAACTTTTGTACTTGTACTCAAGTGAAAGTTTAAAGGGACACTTTTACTTTTACCGGAGTAAAATTTTAGTGTCTTAATTCTGAGTAGATACTTAAGATACTCATCCAGAAAAACCTTATACTTTCAATTCTTTCTGATTCTTTTTTTTTTCTTTTTTTTTAACTCTTTTCAGCCCCCATCTGAATCAGTGTTTACGGTGCAGATGTTGAAGATGGAGCAGAGGTGTTATAAAAGGGCAGATTAATTTAACACACTTCACCAAAGAGAACACACATTGAAAGTCACCTCTTCGGGGACGTTTCCTGACACCCGAACACTGCGACTGCATCCATTTTCACCTCATCATGGAAATATGCTTTGAAAGCTCAGAACCATATGAAGCTGCAAACCTCTGGGACGGACCCCAAAATCCCCCTACGCTGTTTATGACACTATTCCATTCCTGTTCTCTCACACCCTCTCTCATTTTATCTCTCTCACATTTTCACCCTCTCCCCCTCAGTCTCTCACCTCTCGGCTGTTCCAGTAGCAGGCCTGAACCCCGGCGATGAAACCCACCAGCGCCGGGCTCCCGCTGGGACTGCTGGCATCAAAGGTGACCCCGAAAGGGCATTGAATAGAGGGACGTGCCAAGATCTCTCCCGAGTAGCCTTTCTGCTTCCAGAATGCCTGCAAAGAATATATATTCATTGCTGATATCAAAATAGAAACTATTCTCATTATACACCTGACTTTTCCACCCATATGTGGTTCTCACTGAAGGGTTTGTACATGAAAACCTGTCAAACATTTTGTTGTAGGTTCCATATAGAACCGTGTTTTGAACCCTTGCATACGGAATAACTATGTGTGTGAGACAAAAACCAACTTGTGGGAACTATTTTTTTTTTTTATATATATATCTACACTCATAGGGTGCTTTCTGAGATTGTTTGATAATAAAGGATTCTGGGACCTTACTGACTGGTAAGCACTTTCATGCTGGAAATGTAAATGAAGATTTAAGTCCTTTAAAACTTTCTGTAGAGGACTGACTGAAAAAACAGGGCTTCGCTCAGCCTCTGTGCACTGATAAGGACTTCGCTCAGCCTCTGTCCCACTGATGAGGACTTCTCTCAGCCTCTGTGCCCTGATGAGGACTTCGCTCAGCCTCTGTCCCACTGATGAGGACTTCTCTAAGCCTCTGTGCCCTGATGAGGACTCTGCTCAGCTTCTGTGCCACTGATGTGGACTTCGCTCAGCCTCTGTGCCCTGATGAGGACTTCACTCAACTTTTGCCTGGGTGAAGATGTCACCCCACCTTCTAGCTTGGTAAAGAATGTTGCTCCCCTCTGTGTTTTACGAGAGCAGTGTTCCCCTGTTAACTTTGCATGGCCTGCAGCGCCTTGTTTGTGCTTGTTCACTGGTTGGAGAACCTCCTATGGAGTTCGCAATGGCACTCACAGGGATCTGCAAAAGGCAGAAAACATCTGCTTGGGCTCTTTCAGAATTATGGACAACAACTACATTTCCCACAGACCATTGCACCACTTACCCCATGTCATGTGGTTGTTTGAGCACCTGATTCACGTTAACTATAATTAGCACACACGTGTATATACACAACTAACAGCATTCATTGTCTTATTCCTGTTTCACACTCAGGTTATGGTTTTGTGTTTCTTTTTATATAATTGGTTTCATGTTTTTTTTACACATTATAGTTTCAGTTACAGTTTTCCAACCACTTCCTGCTTCATTACATGACAGTTAGATGCAACTTCTCGAATGATGCATTTTGATTGTTTTCTGCACTGTCCCTTAAAATGCAGCTGAAAGTTTTCTCTAGCTTTGGATTGTTAGTGACGTGCCATCAGCGAGAAGGTTCTTAGCAGCCCCTCACTTAAATGTCCAATTGTGCACAAATCCATGCATTTATAATTATTCCTTCTCGTTATCTCCGCCTGTGAATACACAATGTGTGCTGAGTTCATTACATAACCGCGGCCAGCTCTTCCCATTACTCCTCACTTTTCTAAAGAATGTTAAATCCCTTCTGCGTAACTTCACCACAAGCCGACGAGTCTTTAACGTATAACGTTAACGTTCCGAAATCAATTCAGAACACGAGTTCCTTCTCGATAGCTTCCTTCCTAACGCAGGAAAAACTTCATAAATAACTGATGAGTCATAAATGTGCTAAGCTTCTCTGATAAACACTCGTTTAATCAGACATTAATGGGAAATGACTAATGTAGGGTAAAGAACATTTACAGCCTGTTAAACACTAAACCGGAAAGTCGAGTAAAAATCCAGTCGGAATGAATTTCAGCCTTCAAATACTTCTTACGTCTATATTTATTTATATTTTAATTAAGGGCAGGGTGAAATAATAAAAATATTGTATCATGTTGTGATATTTAAAGGCATTTCAATGAAACATAATATTCAACATGATATCTTTTTAAGTTTGCAAAAATAAAATTCCAGAATATAAAGAAAAATGTTTCAAGAAAAAGCCCTGAAAAAAAAAACCAATACATTTTCTAAGTAGTTAAATAGTTAATTATTTAAAACAAAAATAACTTATGAACAAAATAGAAACAAATAATGTTATTAAGTTATCAATTATTTATATTTTTATTTCAAATAGATTTTACATTATTTAGATTTAGTTTTTTTCTTTTGACAAAAGTTTCTTGTACCATTTTTATGGCTTTTTTTATTTATTTATTAATTTATTTTGGCTTTTCCAAATTGTTGGAGGCACACTATTTTATAGGACGTTTCTGGATACAGTAGCATGAAATTTTCCCTTCACATAAATTAAGAGATCCAAACCTGTTCCAGCATCACAATGCTCCTGTGCACAAAGCCAGCTCCATTAAGAGCTGTTTTCAATTGGTTGGAGTGGAAGATCTCCTGCTGTAGAACTCCAACTCTACTACCTGACTTGTGGCAAATAAATCTCCACAAAATCTAGTGGAACATCTTCCCAGAAGAGTGGAGGTTATTCTTAAAGCAAATGGGGACTAAATGAATTTGAATAATATATATATATATATATATATATATATATATATATATATATATATATATATATATATATATAATGTAATGTGTAACTGTAGTGGTGAGTCCCCAGTGGGAATTTGTTGGACCATTATGGACCATTAGGACATGAATAAGTCTCTAGTTAACATTAGTTTCTATACTGGTTACTTTGTTTGACAATGGATATTAATTTGAATGGTATTTGTAGTGGAAACTATTAGAATGTCAGTGATAGTGAGGGGGTGGTAGGTTCAGTAAGATGTTTTTTATGATATAAAGACGTGTGCATGTGTGCATGTGCGCGAGTGTGTGTGTGTGTGTGTGTGTGTGTGTGTGTGTGTGTGTGTGTGTG